>AFRA01000273.1:0-35814 GCA_000223055.1 Claviceps fusiformis PRL 1980
TTCTACTTGTTGTCTACTTTTTTTTTTTTTTTTTTTTTTTTTTTTTNTTTTTTTTTTTTTTTTTTTTTGGTTTTTGAAAAAAAAAGGGGGGGGTTGAGTGACTTCACATCAATTTAACTGCATCATTTACAATACTCCAAGAGTACAATGCCAAAATGGCCGCCTATGTTCGACGCCCACACATGCACATACAAACGTAAGCCTAAACTATCATGTCTTGTGAAAAATGCCTCATGCGGAGCCACGGCACAACCAGCCACCACCACTCGCCAACTAGTGAGCCAATGCCATCAGAGAAATCCGTGAGCACGCCAGTCCGCTCACCCCAATGCATTATAAGCCGCACCTCAAACTCGTCCAATATAGGTTGCAAAGTGCTGCATATACCCCTAATATCCATCGAGCCCCGGGTCGCTATCGCGAAGCAGAAAGCGCCCAGGACTTCAGACCAACGACCTTGATTGAGTTGCCCCAAGATATCGACCCACTGAGGTAACTCTCCGCGTCGGCCGGCAAGTGGTGGAGGAGTGGCGCATGCCGTTCGAACAACATCAATTTGCTCATTGAACAAGTATGTCTCCGTGGGCACAGCTTCCAGACCGAAATGATAGTAAGACTTTGGATACTTTCGGCTCTCGTAGTTTCCAGGTTCAAATCCGAAGGGAATGTACGGCAAGTTTATTGGCACCAGCTGAATCCTTCCAGCTGCGCTCAGGTTTGTCAGGGCCATCATGGCTCCATCGCTAAAGGAATAGGGGATCGCTAATTTTCCGTGCTTTCGAAATGCGACGTCAAGCTTTATTTTGAACCGGGCAGCATCGTCGTATTTGGCATTTTGAGCCAGTTTGCCAAGAATAGCCAGATATCCTTCATTCAGCCTGTACGGCCTACCACCCAAAGGTGGCTTTTTGCTTTTGCATATGATTCTCTCCTTCGTCAACTGATCGATGGCTTCCTTGAATACTATTGAGACCATGCGTTTGTTTCCTGGCAAGAGTGTTAAAAATTTGTCCCTGATATTCTCCACCGAGTATTTACCGTCTTCTGTGACGCAGAGAGACTTGACCCAAGATCTTGCAATGTCAAGGTCATCTCGACGGCTGGACTGCGACTTTCCAGTCTCATCGTCGTAGGGATCGACAAGAGGAAAAGCAGCTGGCAAAGAGGTTACCGCTTCAAAACGTGCAAAGACGGAAGCTTGGACGTGAAAGAATCGTTCTCGCCAATCGTCAGCTGCTGCTTTGCTATCTGTCAAGCTGAATCGACCATCAAACAATGTTCGTGAGCGAGGAATCTCGAAACCCTCCTGCCGAGGAATATCCACGGTCCAGCGGATGAGTCCAGCCCAATCATAGTCTTGCGGCTTGTCAAAGTCGATCATTGGCACGTCCTCTCGCTCAATCGCAGCAAGGTATCTTTCTTGAAAAGCCCGCGTCAACGTGGAAATATAAGGCCCTTGCTGCTTCCGACAAACATCCCAGAATTTTCGGAGACGCTGAAGACTGGCGTTTGGGAAAATGAACATGAGTAAGCCCCAGTCAACTGACTTATCTGTTCCGCCCATCAAAGTCCGTACGGCTATAAAGGCTGCGATCAATTCATTGGGAGAGTCGAATGGATAATCTTCCCGGTCAACGTCGTCATTCACACTGGTTTCGACCCGGACACCAGGTAGTGAAGTCAAAGCGCGGGTGACAAGTGCTACACGTTTAGCTTTGACATGAGAAGCCGTTTCGGCACGGCCTACGGGATATGTATGCGAACGGGTTTTAGCAGCCGAAGTAGATGCTTCCCAGTCAAGCTCGCTATCATCCGAAGACGATGTGTATTCTGTTTCTGCTGAGTTGAACTCCCCTGATGACCAATTCAGCTGCCCATTCGCAGGCCAAATGAGTCTACAAGACTCGGCCTCCATATTCACGATGCCGCCGCCAAATCGTACAAAAATGTTGTGTGGACCGGCAGGTCTGGGCCTGGATTTCACAGACATGACCGGAAATCTCATCTCCATCTCGAAGCACGTGCGAAGTGCATCAAGGAAACGTCGATACCTGTCAAGATCGGGAATGTCGGCAAATCCTGGAGTCGGCTCAATGCAGCCGAATTGCTTCTCCAAATTCAGAGCAAAACTTTCCCATCCAAGCCACTGGGTATCTGGCATCCAGCCTCTGGTGGTGAAGCTTCCATCGGTTTGTTCAAAATACTGACTGTCCAGAGCTAGCCATGATCCCTTGGAGCCACGCAGAACCGTCACAGAGCCATGCCGGATCTCACTGCCGGCGCCATTACCAAAGCTGTTTGGAAGGTTGGTAGGGATACCGTCCTTGGGAATTGGTTCCTGTGTTAGATGATCTTGCACGGCCATTTGCGTTGTATCACAAGACAGATTCTGTAGAAACTCCATATCCGGAGCATCTTGTCCAAGAAAATCGTTTGGCTCGAGGAACTGTAAACGCAAAGCTGGAGCCGTCCCATATAAATATCGTGAAAATTCATCCTGAGATTCAAGAAAATCGGGCGGGCTACCAAGAGAATCAGCCTGACAAACCTTCTGTCTCTTGGAGGACGGAGTAGAGGCAACATCCGTGCCGTCACTAGTTCCCCAATGTCGTTGCCTCTTAACTCGATCCCGATTCTCAGACTCCTGGTCCTTTTTGGCTGCGACTTGCGCTACGTAAACCGGGGCACGAAGGGTGGCCACCTCTTTTGCCAATGCCCTCCGCCCACGTCCACCGACTTTGACCTCGGATAATCCATCATTCGTATCTGAGTTCAGTACGATTTCTCCATGTGCTGTGGGGGATGGTCTCTTGACCTTCTCAAGTAATTTGAGAGACTCTGGAGAAAAAGCATCGACGCCCGGCGATGTTAGTAGTTGACACTTCGAAAACGACCCGGATAATTCGCGGAATGCGTGCCAATGCTCCACGACGATGCCATCTTTCAGAAGGGTATCTAGAGTTGACTGAAATTGGGTCTTGCCAGGAGCCGCCTTTTCAATGAATTCCCTATTCCACAAGGCCAGAACTGAGTCCCAAAGGGGCTTGCCACCAATAACGGCTCCATGCTGTTCCTTAAGCAGTCGTTGTATCAAAAGACGCAACTCTGGGTGACTGTTCTTAGTCTTGGTCTTGCTTGGCTTCAACCCACGTTTCGGCATCAAGACCGATTCAGCTTTGCACTTGGACCCGTCAATTTGGCCCCCAACACTTTCTGCCTGATTCGCGGTGACGTCGGTGACGTCGACGGGTGTTGTGCCATCCTGCCCTTCGAGCGGCTCTTCAGGGTAAACGCTTGTCTTGGGAGTGGCGGTAGAGGGTTTGGCTAAATTGAGAATGCACCCTACATTTTTTGAGGACACGTTGTTACCGATCGTGCCAGCATCTGAACGCGTATGATTGTGTAGTATCAAGCCTTGACTATGTGTTTCAGTAGCTCGAGGGAGAAGTAGGCCTTGATCAACCTTGGGAAGCGAAAACTTCACTGCCTCGTAGGAAACGGTCATACGTCTCCTCCATGACTTGACAGTCCCATTGGCGGGAGATGAGGCAATACTGGTGTCGGCTTTCCTTGCCGTTGGATCCTGATTAGTAGATAGAGCGTCATCGATTGGAATTTGCTCAGCTCTGCGGCCAGACAGGTTGGGCTCAGGGCTGACAACTGCCAGTTCTAGAGAATCGTAAGGTGCGATTGGGCGTTTTGTTTCAGTAGACCCAATGGCAGATCCTGGATCCACGGACTCTTCGATTCGATGGTTGGATGAGGTGGGACATTTGTCTTGCGCACTGGTTGGTTGCATCAAAGAACCGTATTGGGGATTGCAAGGCGTATGTGATTTCTCGAGGTGATATTTCAAGCCAATGTCATTCTTCCAACTGCGTCCGCACTTTTCGCACGTCCATGGCCGGACAGAAGAGACGTCCGCGTTGGATTTCGCCTGCGTTGGTCTACCTCGGCCTCGGGCTCGGGCTCGGCTCCCTCTACTGACAGACGCCGAACGATTATCATGATCAGAATTGTCGTAGGGATCGATCGGAAGATTTGATCCCGGCGCTTGGGCGTTGGCTACTTTCTCCGATTGCTGTTTCAGGGATGGGCTTGTACCATTCTTGACTGATCTGTGAGACGACACAATGCTCTGGAGTGCTCCGGTCGAAACTCGAAGAGTGATGAGAAGTTCATCTGCCCGTAGGACTGACTGCGGCTTCGGTAAAGGTGTTTCAGGTTCAGTAGACTTTGAAGGAGTTTTTTCTGGTAACTTCTTTTTGGGCCGTCCTCGTGGTTTTTCTTCATTCCGACCCATGCTTCGTGGCTTGACAAGTCCACAGATCGTTGACAATGTGACAACTGTCCCCAACAGCCCTGGCTTCCATGAGCCGGAAGAGAATCCATACGCGCTATTCCGTGACATCTCAAGACTCTCATGCATTCCGGCGAGCATGGACGTCTGTGGGACTTGTGGTGTGCAGAATCTGTACGAAGCGACCTTTCCTACTCTTATATGCTCACTTTTCAGCTGGAAATGCATCAATTCCGGAGGTTGCACGTTTGAAGTAGCCATACAGCTCGTGAGCGACGAGATGTACCGGTTGAAAGTTGGACCCAGGGTTAAGACGTATATTTCGGGGTTCGTTACGCCGACCGGTCCAAACGATTGAGCACATCTGGTGATTTTCTGAGGAAGTGGCTCATCAACGGTCCAGGGAGGGCATTCCCCTAGCCTGGCACCGTTGACCTGCGAAATGTCGGCCTGCCATTCCGGATCAGCCCTTTCGGCCACGCCAGACAAGGCAGCCCTCACAGGCTTCGTCGAGCGTTTGCCTGTGGCAAGAAACGCTGCCCAGTCTTTTGCACTCATATCCTGATTGAATTTGATGCAGTCCTTGTAAACTTTGTTGTCCAGCTTGGCCGCGACGTACTGAATGGCACCACAGGAATTAAGGAATCGACAAATCTTGGAAACAATCTTCATTTGCCAGCGCAATCCCAGAACGCCAAGCTTAGCCTTCAGGTCTTGGAGACGAATAACCTGCCATTCCTTTGTGACAGCCATGATAGTGGTAGCTAGGGCATGAAAATCCATTGAATCTCCGGTCCATCGCGTGTGCCAGGGGACTTGATCGAGGTTGGCCGTCAAGGATTGAGAGGTAATATTCATCTCTTCCTCGCACTCTAAAGTCTGATTTTCTCCTTCCTTTGTGAGCGGGGGTGCAAAGGATTTAAGCCATAGCTTACTCGTCTTGGTCCCCCGAACAAGCGTTGTCCTCTTGACAATATACCCTTTTTTTAGTAAAGCGTCGGTCCGCTTCGGCACAGATCGCTTGTCTTGTTCCACCAAGCGCCCAAGATCACCTTGCAATATGCCTTGTGATTTGGTCGATGCGATGCCCAGAAGCAAAAGCCATTCCAAGCCCGGTACCCTCTTGTAATTGACTGTGTGGCCCGTGATAAGTTCCCACATAGTATCCTCGGAAACAAACACATTGATCACAGGAGATGAAATCGGGGCGGGATTGTCCGACGCTGATGCAGAACTTGTATGGCTTGAGGAAGTGGCCGTTACCTCCCCAGAGGTCTTGAGTTCATGTGCCGACGCGTCACTCAACTGGAGCAACTTCTCAAGAGGGACTTCATTGTACTCTCTGCCGTGTCCAACTGAGACGTCACTTCGTGCAACTAGCCAGTTCCAAATAGTACAGACCGCATGATCTGAAAGTGGCTCGCCTGCATTCCGGCTGCGCATGCCAGATATACTGGAGGAGCCTTTGATCTCGTTGAAAATGTCCTTGACAGGGCAGCCTTTGATTTAGTTGTTAGCAACTGATGACAGCTACAGTGGCGATTAGAACAAAGTTTAAGGAAATATGAAAAAAGGGTGAAGGAACGTGGTATGCAAGTCGCATGTACATTGATCGCGACGCAACTCTCACCTTTTTCACCTGCACAGGAGATCAGCATCAAAAGATGTAAGATCAATCCCTCGAGCTCCCATGCCATACCGGGCGTTTTACCGTTGTTCTCATATTGAGCACCAAAGGCTAGATGGTTAAGCAGCTTCCCTTGGAAATTTTTTTTATTTAATGTTTTATTTGTTTGTCGTCGTAGAAGAATATCGATGTCGATATCAATGTGCCAGTTGTTGGGATTTGAACGCACGACTTTGAAGAATGGAACAGAATGTCGAGTGCTTGTTGTGTCTAAGTTTATTTGTCTGTGGCGTTCAAGCTAGTGGGGCAGGTCACATGGTACCAAAAATTTGGAGTGCGCGACGCAGGGGGGATGCGGACAATAACCAACATGAAAGAGAAATTTGTTCAGGTGCTGCGGATATGAGGTTACATAATCTCAAGAGTCGTCGTCATTCAGTGTCTTCCTCTATTACTCGCTCTTTGCGCATCTAATTTGGCTTGCTCGTGCTCTCTGATTTTTCTGTATGCTTCAAGTACATCCTCCCTCGCTGTCTGTAGTTGTTCACGTCGCCTTAGACTTCCAGCTGCTTTCGGAATGTTAATCACATCAACAACAGCGCCGCCCACTTGTAGTTGCTTGCGGTCCTTCTTATGAGCAAGTTCCGGAGGTGCCAGCGCAACATCGTGCAACTTAATCTTGGCCTCATTTCTCTTGCGGAGCAATTCTCGCCAGGGATCATCATCATCTTGTGCTTTGCCTCGTTTCCGTGACTTCTTGCCTCCATGCAATTGAGCAGTGTCATTGGAAACACTTTCTGCAAACGTACCAGAAGCATCGTTACCCATCTCACGTTCTTCGGCAAGCTCGCGCTCTTCTTCTCTTTGTTCCTGAATCTTTCGCTCCTCGGCCCTCCACTGGTCGTAGAGCTTATGCATCTTCTTTTCCTTGAGCGTGCGATGGACCTTGAGTCCCAGAGAATCTTTCCCATCTTTGGTTTTTGTCTTGGTTGCCAAACCTGATATTGGTAATGCGGCATCTACACGAGCTGAGAAGGATCGCATGTCTTCGCCTGGTCTTATCCGTGGTGTTTCCACTTGGTTGTCTTGTGTTGTGCTCTTCCTGCTCTTATCGGTCTCCCCGTTGTCAAGTCCGGACCGTGTCTTTTTGCCCTGCGCAAACGCCATCAGCCTTCGGAATTCTCGAGGAACATCGTTGTTGTTCTTGCGATCTTTCCGTGGTCGCTTCGTCTTTGGTTGCTCGATTGGTTGTTTCCCTTTTCCGTTTCGTTTACTGGCTGTGACTGGTAATGGGAGCGCATTCTCTGACGGCGACAGATCATAGCTAAGGCGTGAATGAGCTTTGTTTTTGGCCTCCAATACACAAACAAGGAGAACTTGGAATAGAACTTACACGTTTTCGTCCCCGCGTTTTCTCTTGTGTTTATGAGGCATAGTATATGTCGATCAAATATATGCTCTGTGCTATTGTGATTGGAAACCTCTTCGATTTCAACCTTGTTCATTCGCAGACCCTGTGCTGATGAAGAAGAAGGTTCAAGTCTTCGGTACCTAGTCAATGGAACTTGATCGAAACCTACAATTTCATAGTAGTACAGCATGCAGGCCTTGAATAATTTTTCCATTAGCCACCGGCCCCGCTCTTTAGCGGCCGCGTACATGTAATCCCGCACGCGGCTGGTTAGCAGGGTTGTGAGAAGGATACTGCAGATGGATACGTTACGTACTCTTCCATACGGGAAAACTGATATACATACAATGTATAATGCTTCGTTGGATTTCGAATCATGCGGTCAGGTAGACGTGTAGCATTATCCACCATGCAAGGAGAGTTGATTATAGACTGATAGTGACTTCCTACTTACCTATGACACGTCAAAACACACGGAGCCAAAACTTGGCAGCAGCGTTGGTCCGTTCCGCTGGTAAGTACAGTGGGTCGGTCTTAGGTAAATCCAAAACTGTTTACACTCAAATTCTATTGCAAAATGTTTGGAATTACCTGAGCCCACTGTACTTTAGGTACCCAGTACTTGCTTTAAAATATTTCGAATGCTTTCGTTATTTTAGTTAGTAAGGCACCTATTTTGGCCTCAACTTATTTCACTCAACGTTGGAGCTCAATCTCTTCTTCTCGTCACAACTGTCGTCACCACAAATACCATTCGACTCATCTCTACCTTTCGCCATCATGACACCTCCAGTTGAAATACAGGGAACGAAAATTTCTAGCCATAGAAGAGTTTCACATAGCTGGGAACAAAACAATTTGTCACCTTCTCTTGCTTCCCCGCCAGGTAGCTGGGGAGGGGCAATGGCACAACGTGGTGCACCAAAACAGCTCAAACCATTCAACACGCAAGACATTAAAATATTGCTCCTGGAGAATGTCAACACGGCTGGACAAGAAATTCTCAGAGGTCAAGGGTATCAGGTTGAGGCTCTGAAGACCTCTCTCCCCGAGGACCAGCTAATCGAAAAAATCCGGTACGTTATACTCGTATCTTGGAAGGTGAAATTAATGAAATTACTGACACGATGTTTAGTGATGTACATGTTATCGGCATTCGATCAAAAACCAAGCTGAACGAACGTGTGTTACGCGAAGCCAAGAATCTTTTGGTGGTGGGGTGCTTTTGCATTGGGACTAATCAGGTTGATCTTGAATACGCCGCCCGTCACGGCATCGCTGTTTTCAATTCTCCCTTTGCCAATTCACGCAGCGTTGCCGAGCTTGTGATTGCTGAAATCATTGCACTTGCCCGCCAACTAGGCGATCGTTCTTCCGAATTACACCGTGGAACGTGGAACAAAGTGAGCGCCAAGTGTTGGGAAATTCGAGGCAAGACACTAGGTACGGGTCACTGATGGGATGTCAAAATTTCTCATCTACCTCGTGTAAACTTGATTTTGCTGATTTTTTTTTTATCAGGTATAATTGGTTATGGCCACATCGGTTCGCAACTTTCGGTACTTGCCGAAGCCATGGGCATGAATGTCATCTACTACGACGTGGTTGCCCTCATGGCACTCGGTACCTCGCGACAAGTTCCGACATTGGATCATCTCCTCAAGGATGCCGATTTTGTGACGCTTCACGTACCTGACCTTCCGGAGACAAGAGGCATGATCTCAACGGCACAGTTTGAGCAAATGAAAACCGGATCGTATCTTATAAACGCAAGCAGAGGCACGGTCGTGGATATCCCTGCGCTTGTGCAGGCGATGCGAGCGGGTAAGATAGCGGGTGCCGCTCTCGATGTGTATCCCAACGAGCCAGCAGCGAATGGTGACTATTTCAACAACAATCTGAATCCCTGGGCCGAAGACCTTCGCTCTCTGAGCAACGTCATTCTCACACCTCACATTGGCGGCAGCACAGAGGAGGCTCAGCGTGCAATCGGTGTCGAAGGTATGTACATAGTCAAAGCGTTCGTATCTAAGACTGGATTATTTCCTCTAATCGTACTATCTACAGTCTCCGATGCTCTTGTCCGCTACATCAACCAGGGAATTACTCTGGGCAGCGTCAATATGCCTGAAGCCCAGCTTCGGTCATTGACTCTGGACGAACCCAACCACGCGAGAGTAGGACAATTCCTAGCCACACATGCAGTTTCTCCCTCAATTGTTGCCTGAGAAGTTGTCTATTAACAGAGGAATGCGTTGTTTGACAGGTTATTTACATACACCGCAATGTCCCTGGTGTTCTTCGAAAAGGTAAGCGTCGCAGGATGCTCATTACACAACAGGCAATAGGCAGAATTCACGCTCATATTTTCTTAGTAAACGAGATCCTTGGCGATCATAACGTCGACAAGCAAATCAGCGACAGCAAAGCCGATGTAAGCTCCGCATCGTATCATGATATTCGTTTAGTAGATCTAACGGTTTATTGCTAGGTGGCATATCTCATGGCTGATATCAGCAACGTCCGTTATGAAGAAATCAAGGACATTACTGAGAGCCTAGAAAGTTTGAGCTGTAAGTTTAAGTTGCTCTCTATTTCGCTGTATATCAAAGTCTCTTACTGACGGATATCAACACTCAGCATGCATCATGACCCGGGTATTGTATTAGAACCTGGTTTTGGAAGAGAGACATGTAGGAGGCGGCTTGATGGCATTCAACGTGTCATGCGTGGGAAAATAAGTGGAGGAATGGTTAGAGCCATGGGTCATTTTGAATCTCTGGCGTTATGGGTAGATACTTTATCGGTCTTTTTTTTTTAGAGGGGGGGGGGCACCATGGTTGAACTCAACTTCTAGACGAAAAAAGAGGGGAAATGGGCTTTGTAGGGATGTATCGAACATCAACGAAGTGACCTCAAAAGAATATGAGTGGAATGGACTTGGAGCGCCAGTAAGAGTATCAATCGGATGTTATCAACGGAGGACGCTAGCCCACCGCCGTGCCGATTACAGCTGTTTGCTGTCTGGAGTACCTTGTAGATGTGAAGTAATTTGTATGAGGCCAATTTGCCGGCATTGCACAGAACAAGTACATACGGTTGGTTTTATCGATGGCGTTGATTGCCAGGCCAAAAGATTGTGTGGTGATGGTTGATTGGATTTGAGGCGAAAAAGGCCCAGGCCCAAGCCCAGGCCCGCTCAATTAGATTTTCAGACAATGCTGTATCAAGATGTTTTAGGTCATGATCGGATTCAGGGAAATGCCGTCGAGCTTCTGTCATGCCGTTTCCCACTTGTTACTGAACATCAAGTACTCTCTCTCGGTTGCTACCGGAGCAAGAAATACTTCCATCCACCGAACAATGCTTCCTTGTGTGGAGCATATGGAAGTGTCTAGATTGGGTGGCGGCGTGGACAATACTAAAGGAGACAATGTAGTTCTTTCCTCGAGCCGCGGCGACTTGCGATGCAAATAAACTAGCTCAGACATCCAGACGGCCCAATCCCCTGTATGATCTCGTCTCGTCATGCGTGCTTGACACAAACAATATGAAAGGCCCGTACTGGGTGCGGCGTCTCTTCTCTGTCTGGAGCCAAGTCTCCGCGGGTAGACAAGACTGGAGCTAACTGGCGATAGCCTCAACAGAACAATGATATGAACAATATCAAGCAGTTGCGCTGCTGACCAGGCCCGTGCATCTCCAGCCAGAGTAACACATACTATGGCAAAATCAAGAAGCGAAAGGACTGCCGGCGGAGCTTCAGAGTCGAACAATTCGAGTATATAAGTTGACGTGGCCTCCCCTTGGATTCACTCGAATCATCAGGACAACAATCAATCACTCACTCATCAAACAATCTTTTTTTTTTTCAAACCACTCCAAACCCTCCTCCCAAAACTCAACATGCCTTCCACCACCAACAACGCTAAGCCCGCCTCTGCTTCCTCTGAGAAGGGTGCTGGCATGACCAGCTACATTGGTTGCACCGTCATGTAAATCACCTACACAACCGACCCTGCTTCGATTGTTCAAGAACATGTCAACAATATGAAGCAACACACACCAACCTCCCTCCACTATATGCCAGTCGACCTTTTTTCTTTGGTAGGCTGAGGGGAGGGTTTGAAGGGGCTTGGAACGAAGAAAGGCCTTGTTTCTGAATGATCATGAAACTTGCCCTTGGCACTCGACGGCGACACCATGTCGTTTAGTTGGATGATGAAATTCTGTCTTTTATGTCACTTGTATCAATGAAGGCAAAACGTCTGTTTTGATTACGGGACGGCCTCTCTGTCGAGAAATCTTTTTCTATGTCATGTACAAAATATTTGTATATAAGGGTCCTCGCGAGAGCGCATGTTTGGATAGCCGGGGGCAATTATGGTATATCATTATAACTCACAAAAACAAGAGAAATACAACATCTTGGATAATTATTTCTGGGAATTTGTACACAATGATGACAGAAGTGAAGCCGCGATCCAGTTGTGATGAGAGAAATGTCGGCGTAGTGACACCATACAAAGCGTTGTCCTTGAAACTCCTCGCTTGCATAATCGTGATCCTACCTGCGTTTGATTAATGATCGTCCGACGCTTGCAGTGGTTGCGTCATTGTCGAGGTGAAGAACGGCGCTCATTTTTTAAAACTCGTGGTTATTCAATTGGTCATCATGTTATACATCCATCATCGCCTCACGAAGCAGTCTCACGTCCCTCAGCTTTTTGTCTACGAATCTCAGTGCTACTGATTTTGCCTGCAAAGTTGTTAACAGCCTCTTGCTTTTGGTCTGCACAAGCAGCATCAGGTCCGGCGTCCAGAACGTCAATCTCGTAAATGTCCAATATAGTCCAGCCTTGACTGCGTCGCTTTTTGTTGACCAAGTCTCCACCACTTCGGGTCTCGCCAGACACGACTAAAGCCTCAATGGCCTCTTCTTTCACCGTCGGGCCATAGACATCGTGAAAGTCTACACAACGCACAAGTATAGAATTATTTCGGTACGCAGCGCGTAATTCTTTGGTCTCGGCTTGAACAACTTCTGTTTGCACGGATTTTGCGCTAGGAGTGGAGAGAAGAGTGGAAAGAAAATTGAGAACAGAGTGAGCCCGAGCATCCCATGACTGCAGCTCCTCGGCGTACTTCTTATTAGCAAGTAACTCGTCGTTGGAGATACCAATAACCAGTTGACATTGGTGGCCTGCCTCAGCACCCGATTCTTTGACATTTAATAAAAGAACAGCCGCATGAAGAAACAGCTTGTGACCAGGGTGCAAGTGATCAAATGTACCACCCAAGCAAACCGTCGAATAGCCGTCACAAGCATCGCTTTGATAATTTCCAGTGTCTTGATCAATGGCTAGATCACAAGCGGGCTTCGAAAAGCCGATGCCTCCTTCAACAGCGACAAGCTGCTTGTGCTGCAGCTTTTGACGGCCTTCCGAATACTTGAGGAAAGAGGCGAGAAGCTCGTAACCTTGTTCACAACTAGAATGAAATATTCGATTCCATAAGTAGGGAGCAGAAGCAAAGGTCGCCAAGTCCAGGATCGCGGTATTGTTTGGTTCGTGTATGCCTCTGGAATTTGGCTTGTATATCCTCTCTGTGGCTCGACTGTGGTCGACAAGCACAACGCGTGAGTCGACAGCGCCAGGATCATCGGCCTTGACATCGGTAGCGATTGATCTCTTTGCACAAATACCAGCTATCAGTGAGTAGATCTTGGCCAATAGAGCCTGGGATTTCTGCCAATATACGAGTCGCCGGTTGTCTCGGTCAGGTTTTAATACTGGACAAACAACCGCGATAACAAGAATCGGCCCAACCCCGCCAGACGTGTTGGACTTATGCTCATCGCTGAGACGTGCTATGATGGCGTCGAGTGGTTCATGATATGCCAATCGAACCGTTTCTGCTGTGGCCGGCTCTGGCGGAGAGGGAAGGAGAAGCAATGACGGTGCGTCTGACAAGTGTGATGATGGCATGGCGGGAAGGAGTTATCGTAGCCACAACTGGTTACGTTGATGGTGATTTCAAGTGAGCGGCAAAATGTTGCAGAAGCAACCGGCAGCAGCGCACTGCGAGTACCCTATTAATAAATTGCAACGGTGGGTTAGAAAACGAAATGGTTGAGGGTTTGATGTGCTGATCATGCTCAACAATTGTCTGATTCTTGATACGCCATCATATGACGGAAGCTTCTTTTTGGGGACAAAGGTCGGCCGGGAATTGGACCGCCTGTGGTGGAACCTGTTGCCTTCCACCTGGACAAGGTGGGGGCGACAGGTGGGTCTTTGGCAAGGCGGTGGCGTGCATGTCGCGGCAGAATTTTGTAAGTTTTCCATGAGGCGGAATATTTTGGCTTGGAATTTTGGCTCGCAGGAAATTCAAGCGCCCGACACCCTTCTCTTCCGCCATTCAATCGTCCACAACCAAGCGTTCAACATGGTTACCAAAAGCCGTCTGCGCATGGCTTTAGCCGCTGAGAAAGGAATTGATTTCAAAAAATTAAAGCAACAGAAAAAACACAAAGAAGCTCTGAAGCGAAAGAACTCTAAATCACAACTTGGTGGGGGATCACCGCAAGAGAATAACGATGATGAGGATAAGGACCAACCAGAAGATGAATCCGAAGAAGACGTAGAAGATCAGGATGAAGCCGATGATCAAAAAGTCGGTTGTCTCATCTTTCTTTCTTTTTCTTTTTCTTTTTTTTTTTTTTGAGGGACGGGTGTCCTGACGACGTAGATGCTGACAAACACCATAGCTCAACTTTGGCGCCGTCGACGAGACCGACTCATCTGATTCAGAAATCGAGATGGAGACGAAAACCGAAAGAAAGGCATCGTATCAGAAACCAAAAGCCAGTTTGAAGAACAAGCAAGAGGACGAAGGCGAGGACGAAAAGGAAGAGGAAGATGAGGACGAAGAAGACGAAGAGGATATCCCTGTCTCGGACCTCGAAGATCTCGACGATGAGGACAGAGAAGACCTCATACCCCATACCCGACTTACCATTAACAACACTTCTGCTCTTCAAGCGTCACTCGATCGTATTTCTATTCCCCACGATCAACGGGCAACGTTCGCATCTCACCAGTCTGTTTCCTCGTCCAGCAAAACTGCGGAATCGATTCCCGATGTCTCCGACGATTTGCAACGCGAACTCGCCTTTTACTCTCAATGTCTCGAGGCCGCCAAGATCGGGCGCGCAAAACTTCTCGCAGAGGGCGTACCATTCTCACGGCCCAAGGATTACTTTGCCGAAATGGTGAAAGAAGACGCACACATGGAGAAAGTTAAAGCCAAACTCATTGAAGAAGCGTCTGCCAAAAAGGCAGCCGCAGAGGCACGAAAACTACGTGATTTGAAGAAGTTTGGCAAGCAGGTTCAGGTAGCCAAGCTTCAAGAGCGACAAAAAGCGAAGCGAGAGACTCTTGAAAAAATCAAAAACCTCAAGCGAAGTGAGTATTTCTTTGACTTTATAATGTCTCGGGCAACCAATTCCACTAATTTCTTTTGTTTCTTTTGTTTTGTTTTGTTTTTGTTTCTTTTCTTTTCTTTTCTTTTCTTCTTCTTACCCCAAGTTCAAATATCATGATCCGCAAATGCTGACTGGTACTTGTGTTCAGAGCGTCAAGAGTCTGGTGGTGATATGGCTACCAACGAAGCAGAGATTTTCGACGTCAGTGTCGACAATGAACTCGCCAAGCACTCTCAACGTGGCGGCCGTCCCGACCGGGGTGGCCCCTCTAGTGGTCCAGGCGCGAAGCGTCAGAAGAAGAACGAAAAGTACGGATTCGGGGGCAAAAAACGACATGCCAAATCCGGAGACGCCATAAGCTCTGGAGATTTATCAGGTTTCAATACCAAGAAGATGAAAGCTGGTGCCAAGACCAAGTCACGACCAGGAAAAAACAAGCGCAAGGCTCTGGCAACAAAATGATTACCCTCTCTTTCCGTCACTTCATATGTATTAATGATACTTGCAATCATGCTATTTTTTTGGTCCGCATGTTGTGGGGATCCCCGTCAGGCAATTTTTTTTTTTTTTTTTGTTGTTGTTACTGCGCGTGATGTCCATGCCTCCCTGAATTGCTAACAAGTAGATTGTATATATATATAGACAGTTGTATTTTTCAACTTGAGCATTCCAACATTGAAAAACCCAGCCATGGTGCCTCCTGTTTTGTCGTACCCTTGCCTTCAACCCACACCAGTCAAAGGTTGTTGGCTCCCCCAAAGACCTCTACAGCGCAAATCACCATCCTACATCCATTATGAGGAGATACGGGGGAAGGGAAGCCAGAAACATACAACTGCAAACGCACCAACAAGAATGCAGGGTAGCGCACCAAGCCAGTGTGTCAACCCAAGTGTCCAAAAGGACGAGAAGATAGAAAGAAACCATGAGAGTATAGGCGCTCGTTTCGCCTCGCGCCGGCTATGCATATTATAATAGAGTACTACTTGAGTCTGCAGTCTACATCACATGCCTTTTCAAGTCCATTCAATTCGAACCCCAAAATGCGGTACCTCCCAGTACGGGGAATCCATCACACCGTACACTGCTTCGATTCCTGACGCGATTTGTAATACATTCTCCATCTGATATCAGCAACAGCAGTATTTGCCCCCTCACTCTCAGACAAATGGAGAAAAAAAAAAGAAACAAGACAAAATGGAAACAAAAAGCGACAGACAAAAGAAAACATGAGAGCGCGTAATGATGGCATACAGAAGAGAGTGACTAAGAGCCCAGGTCTGCGCTGTATTCAGATATGGACTACCTACTCCGGCGGTGTGTTGATTTGTGTTAACGGTGCGATGTTATAATTGCTTTTGTGCTATTCTTATAGCTCACAGAGGAGTCGCCCAGGAGAAGCAAGGAGGAAAAGTGCCTATGACGGAATTTGGTTGTGATTGAAGATGAAGGCACTGCAAAGGACAAGAAAAAAAAATTAAAAAAAAACCCCCAAGACAAAAAAAAAGAAACAATGAAAAGCAGATATACAATAATGCTCAAATGTCATGATTTTCGCCCAGAACGCCGATGAAACCCGGTGGTATCGAGATGAAATGCCTTGCGCTGATCGAACGCTTGCTATGCAGTTGCAAACTTTCCCGCACACCATCGAACAGAAAACAAAGAAACCGCGGTAGCGATGTCATCGAAGCACGCCGTCGACTTGAATCACACGCCCTTCTACTGTGAAGCGGCTACACACCAGTGGCGATGGAAAGCCCATGCGCTCTTTTGACATTCCTTGCTGCAGTATTTGGTACGGCGGCATCGGCGACACTTGGCAAATTGTCTTGTGTACTCCTCCCATTTCCCACACTGATAGTAGGCACATTGCCGGATGCCACCGCGGGTATCGTCCTTTCGACACAGGTTCCGCATGACGACTCCGGCCCAATATTGCATGTCGGTGCTATGATATCGAACGGTAAACTTTTCGACTAGAGGAAATAGATTGAAGTCGTTGGGAAGAAGGTACTCGTCATCAGAGGCGTCAGGATCATCCGAGTCCGGGACGTCCTCATCTCCATCAAACGCGGCGAGATTCCTGCCCAACGAGAGCTTCGGCACGATGTGACTCTTTTGGAAATATGATCGAAGACCGCAATATTTTGAGACGTAAGCCAGAAGCTGCAAGGACATGAGCACGTCTTCTTCTCGTGGCATGACGGCAAGCATTTCTGGAGTTGGTACAAATTGTCCATCAAGGAGATACCTCGGTACGGTAGAGTTTGGCGCCTGTGGCTGGGGGGGTGTCACCATGGCAGGGCGATTTGGAGACAATCCCATGGGCGGAATAGGTGTGGGGCTTGCCGTGTTTCCTATGCTGCCATCAAGAGGCGCACGGCGTGCGATATTGAAACCGCCTGGGTCTTGATGGGTCTCCGAGACAGTGGGAGTGGTCAGTTCTAATGAGGATGCCGCAAGCATACCATCTCCATCCTCCATGGTAATGTCCTGTATCCCCACTGCTGATTGCATGTCTGCGGTACCAGCCATATCCGCGTCGGGCGATTCGTCCGAAGGCATGCTGTCGGCATTCATGTCGTCAGTTTCTATGGTAGAGTTCTGATGTCTTATAGACGGCCTTCTGCGAGTTCTATCTGTGGCATCCAGCGCAGCAGTGGCGGCGGCGGCGGCAGCCGCAGCCGCAGCCGCAATGGTACTCATGACTGGCGCAGTTTCCACAGTCGGAGAACGGAGCTGAGGAAGAGGTAGAGGCGTAGTGGGTGAAGCGGGTTGTTGGATTGCATTTTCGCCTTGGCTTGGGCCTTGGCCGAAAAGACCCATAGATGCCAGGCGATCAGAATCACGAACGGGTCGAACAAAGCCATCAATGCTATCCATTGTCGGTGCTATCGCAAGGGGCTGCATTGCCGCAGTGCCAGCCAACGTATTACCGTGGCGTCCATCTGTGTCTCGAAAGCTGTACCGATGGCGACTTGTGGACATGGCCGGACGGTCCGGTGTCGTGACAGGAGCTCGGGTCGACACCGTTGCTGGTTCGAGAGTAGCCTGAGTAGCGGCCGTGGATGGCCCAGCGTAGCTCGCAGGCACATCGATAGAGGGCGGGGGCCCATGTCGGCGGACAGTTCGTAGTTCTTGTTCGAAACGAGTCGAGCGATTAGGAAAGGAATTGGTCTTGGCTGAGGTACGATGATCGTGACCTCTGTGGCGACGATGGTGATGTTCGTGCAACTGTTTCTGATTGGCCTCTTCCGCCTTTTCGCGACATTTCTCTATTATTTTGATGTAGTTATCGAGAATAGTGGCGATGACGGGGACCATGTCGGCTTCCACTACACGCGTTCGCACATTTTCCGTTCCTCGAACACCAATGTTGACAACGCATTGAAAGGCAAGATTCCATTTCCACATGCCCATCATATCCTTGCTGCGTCCCTGTTTCAGGATGCAGACAAGTCGCTCGATTCCTCCATCGACGGTTAAGATATCGCGAATGCGAGCGGATGATGTTGTGAGATAGGCGAGGTGATTGAGGGAGTTGATGAGCGGTAATGTGGAAGTGCAGTCGAGGGCTCGGCGGTCGTAGAGGGCTGTCGTGATGCCGACCGACGCCTTGTTGACGTTGGGGATACTAAAGTTGACTTCCCGCATAGTGGATGATGAATCCCGTCGAAGGGGGAAAGGGGGAGATGAACCAGTTTATGACAGAATGATGACAGGAGTTTCTTTCTTCTTTCTTCTTTCGCTTTTGCTTTTTGCTTTTTTTTTTTTTTGTTTTTTTTTTTGGAAGGGAGAGAGGAGGAAAGAGAGAAAAGAGAGAACAGAGGGGAGGAGAGAGAGAGAGAGAGAGAGCAAGCAGAGAAAGAAGAGATAGAAAGAGGAGAGAGAGAGAGCGCGAGAGGGAGATGGAGGAGGATTTTTTTCTGCAAAAAGGTTGGCGACGTATATGATCAAAGATGCCCCTCAGGCAGAGGGGCTCAGCAAGATGAGTATTGAAGCCAGGTTGCTCACTTGACGATGTTTGTATGTCGATGTATTGATGGACGCGGCGTTGAGTAGGATGAACTGCGTTGAGGAGAGGGAAGCAGGAAAGCAAGGCGGGTGACGACGGGGATGACCGAGTGGCGATTTGCCGTCCCAAACACACAGTCTGATGGGCGGCAGAGGAGATGTGACAAGTGAGCAAGAGGCACAAATCTCACAAATGTCGCGGCGCAGAGACAGGGAGGTAAAAAAAAGAAATGAAGTCGGGACGCTTGAGGCAGAATGAGGAATGATTGTTTGACGAGTAGAGAGAGAAAAAGCACCTCGCGTCAGTCGACGTCGATGGAGGAATCAGGATAACGATGAGGGTCTGATTCTGACTGTGTGTTTCAGGCAAGGCTGGGCCGACGCAGACCAGAGAAGAGCTGAAGGGGCCTGGTGCGATTTTGATCAAAGGGGACGTGCAAACCAGGCAGCGGACCAGACGGAACAGGAGTAGGTTTGCCCCACACGTTCACACCGAGAGAGGATTTCGCACCAAGGCAAGCAAGACGCAGCAGCAGGTTTGCGGAGGAGAGGGTTTGGCTTTTCTTTCTTTCTCTTTTTCTTCTTTTTTTCTTTTTTTCTTTTTTTCTTTTATTTTTCTTAATGGCGGTGGTATGCCAAAGCCAATGCGATGCAAAAGTGAAGCTGATGCCTATCGTTCAGGCCAAGAGTTGAGAAGGATACATGTAGCCAACCAGCATTGAAGCAGAGAAGGGGGAAAGCCCCGAGTTATGAGGGTCGGCTGGCTGGCTGGCGGAGGCTTGAAGACGACGGGCCTTGTTCAGACCAGTGACGGACCCCGGCGGGTGGGCGGGTCCACTGCTGCTGGCGACTTTGGCGTGACATGAGGTCAGCGCGCTACAGCGAGCGGTCTGGTGTGGTGTGGTGTCCCAGACCTCAATGTTCAATGGTCAATTGTTGCCACATGCAACCAGCAGCAGTTGTTTGGCTGGTGGCGACAACTTGGAATGCATCAACGACAACGAACAATCCATCGACGTGCTCAGTGCTGCATGTTCACTGTCGCGGACGAGCATTGCCTTTTGTCTCGTGTTGTTCATGGGCGGGCCATCTTGAAACAACTTGAATACTTGATTGAGGTGGAAGGGGTGGGCTTGGAGATGATTACTTGATGTGCGCGTAGGTGTGGAATAAAAAGAAAAAACCTAAAAAAATTTAAAAAAAAAGAAAAAAAAAGAAAAAAAAAAAGAAAAAAAAAAGAAAAAAAAAAATACAAGTATAAACATAATAAATCAAAACCCCATCACTGCAAACCGGCTGTACGGTGCAAGTACCTCCAGTAACACCGCACAACGAAGCTGTATTTCGACGTACCAGCAGCCATCCCCATGACCGGCCGGCGTTAATATCCACATTCGAATCTTCGTGTTCAGCATCAAAAATAGGATCCAATGCAGCAACGGTTCGCTTCCTGCGAATAAGAACGCAGAGGAGGGTGATGATGGTATCAAGAACCAAAAACCCTGCATATGCCAATCCTGGTTCGTAGTGCACAACATGTCATGAACTCGTGGGAAACATTGAGGAATTTGAAGTATGCTCCGACTACGCGGCGTGCAGGACAAGGCCATGGGTGTCCCAATAGCCCTATCGATTGTTGCGTGAGCCGAACACAAAATGACCAAGCTTTCCATTGCCTCTCCACCATGATGATTTCTGAATTTGATTCCTACACAAGCAAATGATCTATCCTACTCCATATCGTGCTGCACATGCTTCTCAAGACTGACCGACTGCCAGTCTTTGAAAATCCTTGAGTTGGGCCATAAATCAGAACATTGGTTCGAGGCAGACTGATCATCGTCTAGCGTCAATGCTACCGGTTTATGTTTATGCATACTGCTTGAGTCCGAGTACATCTTTTGTTCAAGCGCTAAGACAATCATCGTGTGATAGTAGTGGAATGACAGGCCTTACTTTTTGATACAAACGACTCAAAGGAATATAAATCGGCCATCTTGAATGACGGTACCGTCAGGTACTGCCATATGCCGCAGTGCCATAAGTTGCGAGATACATCTTATCTGTTCATATGATCACAACACATTGTACGCACATCCGCCCTCTCAACGTCCTTGACGCGATGGTGACAAAGTCGGAGACCTTGAAGCGATGTGTGTCTGCTTCGAGTATTCCGCTCTGCTTCGAGCACGTCACCAAGAGAAAAGGGGCATAAGATTCCACACAATATAGGTACATACCTACACGGTAGTCATGGCGAAGTTCAGAAGCCCTCGTCCGTGCTATGATCCGGTAGCAGAGTTTTGTGAGAACAACACCTTGAGCAAGGCAATTCAACAACCAGAGCCATGACTGAGGCCTCTTGTGTTATATGAACATGTGCACATACCGGCATGGTAGGTAGGTACCTAAGTAGTCAGCGGAAAGTCCCATGCTCGACATATGGAGACACGTCATGTCATCGTGTTGTTTTCTTCTTTTCTTTTCTTTTCTCTTTCAGTCGCCACTAATCTTTGCATGGCGAAAGTATTTCATGCCCACCCAAGCGACGACCACCCAAACCCAAGCCATAACACCTGTTAGTATAATAAGAGCAGGATAGTATCCATTAATCGGTAAAGTTGGATCGTCCTCTAGTTCTGGAGGCGCATATGGCGTTTTACCGACATCCCAAGCCCATTTCCACACATTCAAACAGGATCCCATGCCAACAATAAATACAAGCCATGTTGCAGTAAGAACAACCCACCCCCACCATTCCGTTTCTGAATAATCCCAATTGGTGTCGGGTGGCGGGAGAGCCTTTTTCGAAATATTGCTGTAGGATAGGGGCGATTTTGCTTGCTGGAATGATCTCCGGCGGACGCCAACGGCTCTGGCTGCAAAATACGACTCAGAACCTGAAGAACCTGAGGCAACAGATGGCGCGGGCCGCGAACCTTGAGCCATTTGCAAAACATCCTCCTCATCAGTGGTCGAGATATATAAACTTGAATGTGGCCGTTGTTGCTGAGGTTGTGTGCGGTCGAGTGCAATTTTCGCTACCAACGGATCCGGAGCGACAAAATGAAAGGACTCCTGACTCTTTGAGGATGCAGGCGGCGCAAAGTCGGAGATTTGGAGGCCTAAAGCGTCGCGCGAGAAGTTGCTAGAGGTGGAAGACGCAGTAATCGCAGGGTAGAAAGCAGTGGCCTGTGAAGTATCAATCGTCAGAGGCTTGCTATCTCTTCGTTCTCGCTGTGCACCGCGGCCGAGAAGCGCTGCCTTCCTAAGAGACCCTCGCCGACGTCGCGTCTTGTGCTGCTGTGTCACAGCGTGAAGTGATTGTGACGTATGGGGGACATCGTGGTCGTTATCTTGGCGGACTTCGGTCCCTGCAGACGATCGCATGAACGGAAGTTTGGAGAAGAGTCCAGACCCAGGAGATGCTCGCTGGGACGTCGGGGACAAGCCTGAATGGTTTTCTTGGACTAGATCGCTGACGTGATTCTCCATGCTAGCACGGTGCAAAGTGCACAAGCACCTCATGAAAGCCGCGAGGTTCACCGAGCGTGGATCCGGATTGTTTCATGTACTCATAGACTCATCCAGCAGTTGGCAAAGTATTTGTGTTGGCATGAAGATGGATAAGATTGAAATAAAAGCAATAGTGGAGAAGAAGTCGCGGCCGTCGGGTCTGGAGGTTTACACATGCAGTTGGATGTTGCTAGGTGCCCAGTTATGAGCTAAGCCCTTTAAAGTAAGCTCTGTGTGTAACACACTTAAGTACCTACGTAGTGCCTTTGCAATAGCTCAGCACGTAGTCACGTGCTCGAAGACGCTACGAGTGGAGTGTGAGCTTTATAAAATAATCAAAGGGGCGTATGGTCTATTGATGGCTCATTAATACTGGGGGCAGGAACATCTTCCAGGACAGTTGAAGGAATCTGCATAAACTCAGACTCATCATAACGTTAGGGATTCACCTTCCTCATTGCATCACTTGTCATGCTCGCCTATCTACTAAATTCACTCATCGAGATCATGACTTTCACTGTCCAATGTTGAAGCACCAAAATCAAAACCATTCCTACTTACGCATGAAGTCCACGCGTCAGTCTCGTCCAAGCATATGGAGCACCTTGGAGACGGTTACACCGTAAAGCAATCCGGACCTCGGACCGACGCTCTTCCGATTCTCGTAGTTGACGACATAGACAGTGGTGCAGGGGTAGGTGGACAACAATCATCGGAAAATCTGGAAGCTCATCTTCTCTCGCCATCATACATCATGGGGTCGGAAAGTGGTCCAGTCGAGAGCACTACAGCCAATGCTGATCACAACCCTTTCAATTTTCAAACCCAGGTGATATCCACAACACCGGTTAAGTCTGTGCGTTTCAGTCTGTCCACGTCGCCAGTTCGCACTGGAAGAGTTCCTCGTGTACTGACAAATCATCTGCAGAATATTGGCCAGCGTCGCGGTCACAGATATAAGCATAGTAGTGTCTCAGCCCAACACCAAATATTTCAAGAACCTCCCCAAAGGCCGCCTCCTGTCCTGCCAGCCTCATTGCCGATACCGACAATCTCAGAAGCATGGAGGAGCATGGAAAAAGATCAAAGGGCTCGCCTTTACTGGAGTCTGTGCCACCTGACAGTCGCCACTTATATATTTTTCAAGTCGGAAGGCTCATTATCCGCGATGGCATTATCTCACTTGGTCTTCTTTGACGCTGGCAGTGCTGCAGTGTGCGTTGTTGTCGAGGTACTGGGGAACTTCGAGGTTTGGCGCCGTAGCAGTATACGCCATCCATTTGGACTCGAAAGAGTCGAGGTCCTCGCCGGCTTCGCCTTGTCCATATTCCTGCTATTTGGAGGTTTTGATCTTGTTTCACACAACTTGAAACACTTCTTGGAAACCATGGGTAACCATGAGGCCCATCATGAACACGCACACGAGCGCGTATCTGCTGGATCGATCGACGTAGTGTCGGCTGCTGCTATCGTCAGCACTCTCGTTTCGGCCTATGGACTGAAGAATCACGCTCGTATTGCGAAAGTCATGAGGGTTTCGTATCTCGCCACGCTTCCCAGCATTTTATCCAATCCCTTCCACTTTTTGACCCTCTTCTTCTCAGCAGTCATTGCATTACTGCCGTTGCTTTCCATCACTCTTTTTACCTGGCTGGACAGATTGATCTGCGCTATTATCGCACTGGCCATGTTTGGTGTAGGTCTACGCATAGTCATTGCGCAGGGCTTGATGTTGCTCATGTCGTATGGCGGGGCAAATGGACACGACGGCGTGACGTCTGTTCTAAGAGAAATAGAGTCGGACACGGCCATCTTTCGGGTGGAGGAATCACAGCTCTGGCAGGTGCACTACGGGTTGTGCATGGCCAACCTGAAAGTACGTGTGCCCAGAGGATATGACGAGGTGTCACTCAGCAAATTACGCAATCGGGTTTCTTCTTTGATCCAAAACAGATTAGGCGAGGGCTACGGTGTGGGAGGTAATATTCGATGGGAGGTCACTTTGCAAATCACGCCTGATGTGGACTCGTGAAGGGTTCTGTAACAGCCAACTGCTAGAATACGTAATCTCACGCATACGATATGTCTTTTCCCCTTGAATTGCGAAGGACCCAACACCTAGATTGGGTTCAGTCCCGCAGGTCATTTGTTCGATTATAAATACCGTGAAGAACTCGGCTCAGCGTCATTGAATAATCTCATGTGCCGCCTCCCGAAATTACATACATATGTATGTATATATGTAGATAGACACCACAAACACCATGCGAGACACGCAATTTGATAAGATTCGATATGTAGACCGTTTGAGAAGGGTATTTTGAAACAAAGCACCGTTCGCGTTTCAAACACTAGTTTTCTTTTCCGAGGCACCTATGTATATATGTAATGTGTATGCACATGATTGTTAAGAGAAGAAAAACTAGTCCCATCCATGAAAGAAACAAATAAGAAAAAAGGAAAAAAAAAAAAAAAACATCCATAGGCTTGAAAGATGGAGTACGCTATTGCTAGCCTGCTAATAATTGAGTGAAAATTAGGAGAAGAAAAGAAAAAAGAGGTTTTAGAACAAGCCCCATCTACCGCGCTGCTTCTCTGTGTCGCGCCTCCGTGGACCACCCGTGATTCGTTCACGCTCACGGCCTTCGAGCTGTCGTAAGCTGTCCATCTTTTCCAGAACGAGCTCCAGTAATTCCTTTCTACGAATAACCTCCAGATGGCGACGAATCTTGGGGTCCTCTCTTGCAAACCTTTCCACCTCGTCCTCCTTTAAATGTCGGCCCAGCCGAAGATCTAGTTCCCGAGGGAAGTTGTAGTAAAACTCGGACAGCAGCTCCACATTCAGGAAGAGAACTGCGGTGGAGGCTAATTTCGACGCCGCGGCATCGAGGAACACCTCTGGACAGTAGTACTTGTTTTTGATGGAATTGCACTGTTTAGACTTCACAGCCAACAGGCGCATCTTGATGATGTCCGCACGGTCACGAAGGAAGACCGCCTCGCGCCCTACAACGCGTTAGCCAAATTCTGTATAAAAAAAAAAAAGTTGATTGCGTAGAAAGAGTTCCGAAAGGACAGACCTTTAGTGAGAAGAGCCGCGCTGAAGCCCCCGGCGCCACTTCTCCCATCGCCTTCCACAACCAATTCACCTTTTCGTGCTCTGTCAATGAAGTTCATGACCTCTCTCATTTTTCGACGGCCGCCGACGGATGATTCGATGTCACTTAGAGCTGCTTCACAATCATGCAGCTCCTGCTTCAGTACTTCTCCAACATGCTGTCGTCCCTGAGCCCATTCACGCTCCTCAATATCGATTTCAAACTTGAAAGGCTTGATGCAGTTTTCCACCTGATCGCTGGTGCTATAGAATCTTTCGTTGAGAATGGCTGACGCCGCGTCCAGAATAGCTTGTCGAGCAAACGGATGCGTTGCAAACTTGGAATTGTTCAAAAGTTTGTCCACATGGCTGTGCAGAGAAGATGCCACGACCGTGGTGGCCAGCCGTCCAACTCCGAGCTTCGTGAGTGCCGAGGCTGAAGCGTCGAGTTGCCGGTGCCAGTACAATGAATTAGGCTCCGCCTTGGGAAGATCCGCGATGTGGTCAGGCTCTGTTGGAGCCACTGTGAGATCCGTGATGGGTTTATTCCAGTACCTGGCAGCCAACAAGTCCAAAACTTTCTGGTCCAATTCGCCCTTCAGAAGTTCGCGCATTTGCGGCCGGCCAAACTCCTCTGTGAATTTCTTGAAAGAGTGCTTGAAGGTGTCCAAGCTCTCTGCCAAATAGGACTCGGCTGAAAGAGGACGATCGTTGTATTGCACCTTGAATTCATATGTGGCTTCTTCTAGCTCTTGCCGTATGGCGTCGCTGGTCGTCTGCAAGCTAGCAGACATGGTTTGCTCAAGAACATGCATCAGTTTCTTACGCAGCGTTGTTGTTCCCACGTCGACTCCTGAATCAGGCCCAAATTCGACAGGATGAGCCGAGAAGAAGCTATGTTCGTGCTTCGTAATCGCGGACATAAGATTCGAGGGCGCCATCTTGAATAAGCCATGTGCTGACGGCGCTTTTGACACCACGCCGACGTAGCCAAGTCTGAGGGGATATTGTGAATCATTGAGCAGTGCAGCGCCACGGGTGGCATCAACAAGATCCATCTTTGTGACGACTCCGATGGTTCTTTCTCCTCTCGGGTCAACTCTACGCGAGGCGCGCAATGCTGTTGAATTTGCGAGATCAACGTCGGCAGCGGAAATGGCGAGAATGACATTCGGAGGCTGTATATACTTGTCGCACAGCTCTGAGATTTTCTGCTTGAGTTGAAAAGGCTGGTTCTGTCCGACAACTTGGATATAGCCCGGTAAGTCGATGAGAGAGAGATCGGGAACATTTGGAGAGTAAATGGTAAGGTGAATGGGGTCATCAGAGACACAGTCCGCCTCTGATACTGCCATATTAAGCTCGGCCAGAGTCCTCTGGATAGAACTAAAATCCGTGATGCGCCTCAGTCCTAAGTCGGGAAACTCCCCGTACTCGTGGTTTGACTCAGGAGTGTTCACTAGTGTGAGCTCAATAGGCCTTCGTGTTACCATGTTTGCTCCCTTGGGAAGAAACTCGTGACCAACGATAGCTTCGAGAACCGAGCTCTTCCCCGATGACTGAGAGCCGATGACCACAATGGAAGGCAAATTTAATGAGCTAGATTGTCCGACTTTTTGAAGTATACTGCGGATTTCAATCATCTTCTTCGTCAGAACCATCATTTGATCGTCTCTGGCGACTTCCTCTGGACCACGGGGATCTTTCTCGTCTGATTCATCGTATCCATACGCAGCAGCGGAAGCGCCAACAGCTATCGCAGCACTTGAAGTACTGTGCTTGGGACCACCACCACCGCCCTGGCCGCCTGGGCCGCCAGAGCCAGTTTCTTCGTGTCCTCGCAGTATATTTTTGAGCCATTCGGGAGTTTCCAACTTTTCCTTCGTGTTGTCCCACCCTTTTCGAGTCTGTGACGCCACTTCCATGGCCGTATCGAACAAACCTGTTGCTGTTGACGAGACTGTATTTTTCGTTGTGGTGAAAAGCTCGACGGCGTAGGTACCGGCCTCTGCGTTGAGTGAGTATGGCTTGAACCACAAAATAACAGGCCAAGAATTCCTGACGTACGATTTGCTTGATATTGAACCCACGCGAAAGCCCCTACAGTTAATGCGCCGAACATGGCAGGTATTCTTGCAAACTTCAGTATCAACTTGGGCAAGAATCGGGCAAACGAAGCATTTCGAGCAATCACAGCGTTGTGAAAGGAGTTGCCTTGGAACCACATTCGTTTTCTGGTCGCTCGAATCGAAGCATCAGCGCGCAAAAGTCCTCCAGACGGCATTCGATGCAGTTGTCGAACAGTCTGGACGGATGCGCGTCGCGTCGACGGCCGGAAGCAAGCGGCAAGCGCCCGCCCACTCATCGCAACGGAAGTTTCTGATCGAAGGTGAATCATAAGATGCACATAAGACAGTACATTGGGCCCTAGACGAAGAAGGGCAACGTAGCGTTGTGTGTCTTGAACATTCAAGCAGGTTCGACAAGGACGTGAAGTTGTCGACGATATTGATGTCATGCGGGTGGATGGTTACTTGATGTCCGCAATTCCAAGTGCCCCACTAAAAGCGACCTTATTAGGTTAGACAGTTCTTTGCCAGGCGGCTGAAGGCGTAGATTTTCCTGCAAATGGAGAAAAAGACACCGTTCTATCACTACTTTGATCGGGTAAAGCCACTTTCTTCGGGTTTTGTAAACGGGAGAAAATAATTGTTATTTCTGTTTGTATTTTTTGGCTATTTACCTATACAGGTGCTAATATTTCCTGTCTCCTACCTTTCTTTTTCCATGACCACTTAAAGTATTGCACTTTTGTTTCCCCACTTCCAGTGCGTCGTCGGGCTAAATACTTTCTAAGGGTCCGCGTTACTAACTCATGGAAAAAGCTACAATTACAACAAAAATATGTACTTAGGTATAAACGCATACAGCTGATATACTATGGTATAAGCTCTAGATGTACGATATATGAAAAAGGAAAATTTACTGTATCTAGGTAGGAATGATGGCCCAAAAGAAATCTGATTCGTACTTAGTCTTTAGTGGGAAGATTTTCAGGCCCGGAAAGACCCTTACTGATGGCTGCTGATGCAGACTCCACTCCGGATACTCTTATCGGCACGTGATAAGTCTTATCAAGAATACTGGAATCAAAATTTCGAGATTTCCATAGGGCCATGTTCGGACATGGTAACGCATCAGCACCTATAAATCACCGTTTGATTCGCCGCCATGGCGATCCAAAAGAAACACGGCAAGGGCCGTCTGGATAAGTGGTATAAACTTGCCAAGGAGAAGGGATATCGTGCTCGAGCTGCTTTCAAATTGATCCAATTGAACAAGAAGTATGGATTTTTGGAGAAGAGTAAAGTCCTCTTGGACCTTTGCGCTGCGCCAGGTGTGAGTAAACTGCTCGTATTTCTCCGTCACAAAACAAGAGACCAAAACTAACTATTTCTACCATTTCTCAGTCGTGGTGTCAAGTTGCGGCCGAGGTGATGCCCGTCAATAGTCTCATCGTCGGCGTTGATTTATCTCCGATTAAGCCAATCCCAAGAGTCATTACCTTCCAGAGTGACATTACCACAGACAAGTGCCGCGCCACTATCCGACAACACCTGAAGACCTGGAAAGCCGACACTGTTTTGCACGACGGTGCTCCAAATGTTGGTACGGCATGGGTTCAGGATTCGTTCAACCAGGCTGAACTAGCCTTACAATCCATGAAATTGGCGACCGAATTTCTTATCGAAGGAGGAACATTTGTGACGAAAGTTTTTCGATCGAAAGATTATAATCCATTACTTTGGGTCTTGAACCAATTGTTCACCAAAGTCGAAGCCACAAAACCTCCGTCTTCTCGAAACGTCTCTGCAGAAATTTTCGTTGTTTGCAGAGGTTACAAAGCCCCCAAGCGCATCGATCCCCGATTTCTCGATCCACGTTATGTATTTGCAGAATTGACGGGTGCAACACCAAATCACGAAGCCAAGGTTTTCAATCCCGAAATTAAGAAGCGAAAGCGAGACGGCTACGAAGAAGGTGATTATATACAGTTCAAGGAAGTCTCCGCCATCGAGTTTATCCAAACCATGGATCCCATCAAAATCTTGGGCTCGAGCAACAAACTCAGCTTTGAACAGCCAAAAAACGGTGATGTCGCTTTAGCTGCGCTGGACAAGCTCCCAGAAACAACGGATGAAATCCGAACCAGCTGCCAAGATCTGAAAGTGCTGGGTCGGAAAGACTTCAAACTCCTTCTGAGATGGAGACTTAAAGTGAGAGAGATATTTGGTCTATCAACCAAAGAAAAGAAAAACGAAGAGCCGTCAGCTGGTGAAGAGGTGGCTCAAGTGGAGCCAATGGATGAAGAGCTCCTGCTTCAAGAGGAACTACAAAGGATGAAGGACAAGGAGAACGCAAAAAAGAAGAAGGAGAGGCGAAAAGAAAACGAGAAGAAACAACGTGATGTTGTTCGGATGCAACTCAACATGATTGCACCCATGGATATTGGAATGGAAGAATCGGGACCGATTGGAGAAGGCGCCATGTTCTCTATGAAAACTGCAGACAAATCAGATGCACTACGCAGACTGTCTCGTGGTAAAATGGTCGTGGTGCCTTCTCAGATTCAGACAACAAGCGCTGTGGATGTCGCAAAAAAAGCCCCTGTTGAGGACAGTGAAACGGACGAAGAGGAAGACTTACTAGAGCGGGAGCTCGATTCAATGTACAACGCCTATCGGGAGCGGAAAGCGGAAGCAGACGCAAAGTATCGGGCCAAGAAGGCAAGGGAAGAGCGTGGCGATGATGAATGGGAGGGCTTATCTGCTGACGAAAATGCTGAGAAATCCGAGTCTAGCGATTTCGAGGAAGAGGACGATTCTTCAGATGATGACGATGAGGCACCCAGCAAACGGCTTTTGACGGATCTCGACAACAGTGCCCCGTCTTCAGACGGTTTATCGAAGCGTGCCTCGGCCTTCTTTGGGCAAGACCTGTTTAAGGACATTGCTGGCCCTATTTTACAGGAAGTTGAGACAGATAGGAAACCCAAGACTGCAGTTAGCAACGCTGGGCCTCAGAAGCAGCAGCCGGACCGAGTTGACAAGGATAAAGGAAAGAAGGAGGACGTTCGAAGAAAGACGCAGGAAAGCAATGATGTCGATTCAGACAGTGATTTCGAAGTCGTCAAAACCAATAACGAGGAAGACTGGGCGGAAGAAAAGCGTCTCCCGGATGGGAAGCTCGGTGAGTGTATGATGCATATGCTGCAAGTGAGTTACAAGACGCTAACAAATACTTTGAAGATATCGACATCATCACAGCGGAAGCAATGACGCTCGCACACCAGCTCGCCACTGGCCAAAAGACTACTCATGACATGATCGATGACGGCTTCAATAGGCACGCATTCCGTGACAAGGATGGCCTGCCAGAGTGGTTCATTGACGATGAGGGTAAACACGACAAGCCCCAGAAGCCCATAACAAAAGCCGCCGCAAATGCAATCAAGGAGAAACTTCGGGCTTTCAACGCTCGACCCATCAAGAAAGTCCGGGAGGCTCAGGCAAGGAAGAAATTCAAGGCTGCTCAGAGATTGGAGAAGCTCAAGAAGAAGTCAGATATGCTTGCCAATGATGAGGGTATGACAGAGAAGGAAAAGGCCGATAGCATAGCGAAGCTTCTGAGCAAGGCGGCACGCAAAAAGCCTTCACAGCCCGCCAAGCTGGTAGTCGCACGAGGGTTAAATAGAGGAGTCCAGGGCCGTCCTAAGGGCGTCAGAGGACGGTATCGTATGGTGGACGCGCGCATGAAGAAGGAGCTGAGGGCTCAGAAGAGGAGTGTTCAGAAGAAGAAACGGTGAAGTCGCGACGATCATTGATGAAGGTCCATTCTGCATACATAGCGAATCGATTGTGCATTCCCTTATGCATTCCACCTCTTCGGAGTCGTGCAAACCTCGCGATTGATACATACTAAGTGTTGCTCTGTGATAGAGTACGAATAAGGGAAACAGCCGGGTACAATGGACCACTGAACTCCATGTCGTACCTGTGCCATGGACATTACCAGGTGAACGTGGACATTGCAAAGAATACCGCGACCCCCCCCCCCCCCCCCAAAAAAAAAAAAAACTTACCAGTAGTTGATAGCGACTACGAAGCCCTCTCCGTCAGGGCTGCTTGACTGGCTTACTTTATGATACCTAATATTTGAAACGCCTTCCATATCAGTCCGTGGCACCGTGTGATGAATACTTGTCCTTAGTATCCACTCACCACATGGCGGGTAGGTACAACATATCTCCAGGGTCCAAGGTGACTCTCATCGGTTTGGCAAATCTAGACAATGGTGTTGAGCTATCCTCGGGGCTGTCAGGATCCCACGTCGCGAACGGGACCAATTCAGCACCTTCATCCAGCCGAAGGCTCAGTCCCTGGCCATCGCGATTATACGTGGCCGGTTTCAGTAAAGCCTCATTCATGCATGGGTGACAGACAGGTGGCAGCAGTACAAAGTGCTTTCTGCCAATGACCTGAACAAAAATGTTCTCGAAATTGTCTTTATGAGCGGCGGTCACGGACTTGGAGTTCCCGATCCAGAGATTGACGGCATCAGGGCTCCTTTGCAGGGCTATACGTGCAAAGGGAATGTCCTTCTGAGCATCCGGTAGAAGACAAGAGTATTCGTCTTTAAAATTATCGTTTTCTTGAGCAAAAGTCAGAAACCTACACATATACATATGTATGTACATATGTAATTTACCTCGTTGCCAAAGTGGTTGCATCCAGGGAGAGAAGGCGGGGAAAACTAACGGGTTTGTGCATAAAGCACCTCACGAGTTTCAGGACTGTCAGCTGACTTCTCTTGCCGTATGAGGTAGGACAAGAAGTCCTCAAAGGGCTGAGATTCCTCGTGAGGCTTCGAAAAAACAGTGGCATCGTGTTCAGGCGAAAATGTTGGGGCATCAGCGTTACTGGGAGTTGTGGTGCAGGTGAGAATGCGAGCTCGAGACTGTGGCAGATGGGAAAATTGACGGACCCGTGAGGCGTAACGGCAACATTCACACTTTGGCCGGCAAGAGCTTCTTTAAGATAGGCAGCATTCCATTGCCGAGTGGCCTTCCATGATGAGGCTCCTCCACGGATCACAAATGGAGTGTTTCGAGACACGTAGCGCATAAATTCCAGAGGGCTTGGCTCGCAATCAAGCTCTTCTATGCTGGAGCTGTTGAGTTCGTAGTATGTGGTGATGAGATGGCGTAGTGCCGACTCATTTGGTGAGGTCATCTCGAAGAATGGCGTATCTGAAACGAAAAAAGGCCCAAGGTTCCACCAGATTGCGACTTTGGTAGGGAATGGACATGGTATCCTAGATGACTGCTGCGTGGCCTTGTGGTTGCTGTCCTTGGGTTGGAAGAGCACTAGCACGCACCTTTAGCACGCACTTTGTTTGTGGTGGATCATGGATCACGAGGCCACTCATCTGTCTTGCCTGTTTGTGTGTCTGACTGTCGCGACTTGCGGGGCCAAAAAAGAAAAAGGAAAGGAAAAGAAAGGAAAAGACATCTTGTTCCATCTGGGGCGTGCCACCCTGGAAGCTCCGTAAAAAGTGCACCCAATGCGACTTCTTGTTCCACTTCTTGTTCCGAGACACCACCTCTCGACTTCCAAGGTTGTTTGTACATGTGGCCACCTCCGAGGTCCCCTCTATGTAGTAGCCGTCATCTGGACATCTGGACATCTGGACTGGACATCTGGACACAAGTCGACGCCCGGAGCAGCTCCTCGTCCTCGTACAGGTACCTATAGGAGTTGGTACTTGCCAGACTGGACAGTCTGGGTGGATTGCGGATTGCGGATGCTTTGGACCCCATTACGTAAACCAAGTACCAACCCAATGCGCGCTCTCGAGTCTCGAGTGCCTCTTGCCCAAAAACTCACGGCCGCGTGCAACAATTGAAAAAAGTGCAAGTGCCAAGAAAAAGTACCTCAAGGCCAGCAGGTACTAGGTCGCTGCTACGTGGAAGGTACGACACAACGAGACACACGGCTGGGCGGTGCTACCTACTACCTAGTACCTTGTACCTAAAACCACCCAGACCGGCGTCAGCACATGTCTCTAATGTGCAACCTCAGCCAGACCGCGTTCGACCAGAGCTAACCATTCGTCTTGTTTGTGGACAGCCCTTCAGCCCTTCCTGAAACCTTACTTTTCTCTCGTCGAGCGGGCCTATCTCGTTGCTCAATACTCTTCAGCTCGCGTGGGTCGGTCAGCCATGAGTTCATTCGCGAGCTCACTCTTGGTTACAGAGCATCGTCTATTATCCCACCGAGTACAAACGAGTACGACCGTCTTGCCGTCATTCAGACAGCACCGCGGTTATTTGACTGCACCTGCTCCCACCTCGCGCCTCATTACTCTGGTGACTGGTCCTTTTGCACTTCCACGACAGACAGACAGACAGGCAGGCAGCCACCGCCACAGGAAACTGACCCGATTTCAGGTCCAGAAAAACTTGGCCATAGCTTACGCATTGGCTTTGCTTTCAACTTGGACCTGGACTTGGACTTGGAACCTTGGTTTCGGTTTCGGCTTCGGCTGGCGTTCATCAAGTACATTTCTCCGCCGGCAATGAATTGTGACACCGCACTTCATTTCACGCAGCATAACGTCAGATGTCACGAGATTTCAACCAGCTTCAACTGCCCTTCACCATATCCTCAGAAATTTGTCTGTTTTGGTTGGCACTTTGTTCTACTGACTGACACGAAAGAGTGACCGATCATATCCAACTCTGGCAGCACACCCGGGCATGGAGAGTACATGCCGAACCCGCAGCTGCATTTTGGAACTAAAGCTTTTGATCTGAAGCAACGGTAACTTGAGGCAGACAATCACTCGAGAGTGCATTTGCTGTCATTGCAAGTACGATAGCATGATCTGGTACTTACTGTATCCACTGAGAGGGTAAGGTTTGCGCTCCACATCTGCCAACTTTTATCCGTTGTTCATCACATTCATCACATTCATTTTACTGGGACTTCAGGGCTTCCCAATGCTGATATTTCTTCAGAACTACGGAGCCTCCTGATCTTTCTCCAGAACATCCTTTGCGCAATGTGTTCGCCAAGTACGGCCGCTATGTGGCATGCCATGTTGTCACGGCTGTTCTCATTTCGGTCACCGTAGCGACAATTCTCATATATCCCATCCCGTACCTATTCACCCGCGATTTTGTCAACGGCGCATCTTACGTACCTCATCATGTCTGGACAGGAGCTCAACCCATCACATATGACCCGGCGATTGAGCCAGACATCATCATGAAGTCCATTTGGATCCACTCCAACTACATGGAAGCCCTCAACCCTGACCTTCTCGCATCGGCACTGGACCTGCAAAACGAACTCCTGGGCGATACTGAGAACTTCAGTCCTCGACAACAGCTCACAAAGCAAGCGTCCGGGTTCGTCGATGACTCTCTTACTGCGGCCCAACGTGATGCATTGCACATTGCCAATGGGCTCACGCCACAGTCTTGGTTCTTTCATTCACCATTAATATATTGGAACTACTCTCGGAACCGCATATTGACAGATCCAGACGTCCTTTCTACCATAAACAATCGCAAGAATCAGTCCAATTTCGCCAACACAACGCTTCGACATTCCGTCGTCTTTAGCGGAAAACGTTTCGAAGACAGACGTCTAGTCGCCGCAGATGCCATCGTCATTACTTTGCTCCATCTCAAGGATTCGCCAATGGGTCGTGAATGGGACAGAAATGTTTTGAGAATCCGGAAAAAGGTATCCGAAACGTTCGATTTTTATCCATCCGATGGCCGCTCTCCTGAAAGCCATTTGTATGAATTCCAGTTTCGTCCCATGTCCGTCAAAGACATCCTCAGCTTGGCGCTAGCTTATGGCCTGGCTGTCGTTTATTTCATGATGAGTTTGTCCAAGCTAAGAGCAGTGAAGTCGAAATTCGGACTCATCATTACGATTATCGCGCAAATAGCCTTTTCCATCATGTCCAGTTTCACAATTTGTGCCATATTCAACTTCGACTTGTCACGAATTCCTCAGGCGGCGTACCCGCTGGTAGTTCTTTCTTTGAGCTTGGAGAACACACTTCGTCTAATAAACGCTGTCATTCTCACACCCTTTGAAGACAGCACGAGTAAGCGAATTGGCTCTGCGTTTGGGCAGACCGCACTCACGGCGTTAGCAAGCTCTCTTCAAAATGTTCTGATTCTAGTTGGATTATCACGTGTAGTCTCCCCGGGCGTCTCAGCATTTTGTGTTTTCGCAGCTGTCGCCATCGTCTTCGACTTATTTTTCCTGTCCACATTTTT
>AFRA01000274.1:0-35759 GCA_000223055.1 Claviceps fusiformis PRL 1980
CAGTCTCGGTTCCATGGGGAGCTGGGCCAGTAGGAACAATACCGGTAGGCGTCAGTGCCAGTCTCGGTTCCGTAAGGAGCTGAGCCAGTAGGAGCAATACCGGTAGGCTCAGTGCCAGTCTCGGTTCCATGGGGAGCTGGGCCAGTAGGAACAATACCGGTAGGCTCAGTGCCAGTCTCGGTTCCGTAAGGAGCTGAGCCAGTAGGAACAAGACCGGTAGGCTCAGTGCCAGTTTCAGTTCCGTAAGGAGCTGAGCCAGTAGGAGCAATACCGGTAGGCTGAGTGCCAGTCTCGGTTCCATGGGGAGCTGAGCCAGTAGGAGCAAGACCGGTAGGCTCAGTGCCAGTTTCAGTTCCATAGGGAGCCGAGCCAGTAGGGGCAGTCCCAGTTGGCTGGCCACCAGTTTCAGTTCCATATGGAGCTGAGCCAGTAGGGACAATACCGGTAGGCTCAGTGCCAGTTTCGGTTCCATAGGGAGCCGAGCCAGTGGGCTGGACACCAGTCTCAGTTCTGTAAGGAGCAGGGCCAGTAGGAGCAGGGCCAGTGGGAGCGGTTCCAGTGGGCTGGCTACCGGTCTCCGTTCCATAAGGAGCTGAGCCAGTGGGCTGAGTGGGTTGGCTACCAGTCTCAGTCTCGCATGGAGTAGTGGAGGTGCCAGCGGGAGCAGTACCAGTGGGCTGGGTATCGGTCTCGGTTCCGTAAGGAGCAGTACCCGTGGGTTGGCTATCAGTCTCAGTCTCGCAAGGAGTAGTGGAGGTGCCAGCGGGAGCAGTACCAGTGGGCTGGGTATCGGTCTCGGTTCCGTAAGGAGCAGTACCCGTGGGCTGGCTACCAGTCTCGGTCTCGCAAGGAGTAGTGGAAGTGCCGGCGGGGGCAGTTCCAGTGGGCTGGGTAGCAGTCTCCGTTCCATAAGGAGCAGTACCCGTGGGCTGGCTACCAGTCTCGGTCTCGCAAGGAGTAGTGGAAGTGCCGGCGGGAGCGGTACCAGTGGGCTGGGTATCGGTCTCGCACTCGCAAGGAACAGACGTGCCGCCAGGAGCGGAACTTGTCTGGCTGCTGGTAGGAGCAGTCAAAGTGTCAGTTCCGGGGCCAGGTGGCGTCACAGAAGCGGTACCAGCAGAGGCGGTTCCGGCTGAAGCAGTGCCAGGAGAGGTGCTGGTGGGCGCTGTTGTCATGTCCGTCTCAGTGCAAGGAAGTTCGGTGTCAGTAGTTACCGTGCCGGTTGCAGTAGACTCTGGTGTTGTGACAGCACCAGTCGGGGTTGTTGTAGCCTCGGTTTCGGTTCCGGGGCCAGGTGGAGTCACAGAAGCAGTACCAGGAAAGGTGCTAGTCGAAGCTGTTGAAATGTCCGTCTCAGTGCAAGGAAGTTCGGTGTCGGTCGTTGCAGTGCCAGTCGCAGTAGATCCCGGCGTTGTGACAGCACCAGTTGGGGTCGTGGTAGCCTCGTTGTCAGTCTCAGTGCAAGGAGCTTCGGTGTCGGTCGTTGCAGTGCCAGTTGCGGTAGATCCTGGTGTTGTGATAGCACCAGTTGGGGTCGTGGTAGCCTCGTTGTCAGTCTCAGTGCAAGGAAGCTCGGTATCAGTAGTCGCAGTGCCAGTTACAGAAGAACCTGGAGTCGTGACAGCACCAGTTGGGGTCGTGGTAGCCCCGGTCTCAGTGTCAGTCTCGGTGCAAGGAAGCTCGGTGTCGGTGGTTGTGGCGCCGGTTGCCGTACCAGTTGGGGTAGAGCCTGGAGTCGTGACAGCACCAGTTGGAGGTGTCGAAGCATCGGTCTCAGTCTCGGTGCAAGGAAGCTCGGTATCGGTGGTTGCGGTGCCAGTTGGTGTGCCAGTTACAGTGTCAGTTGCAGTAGAGCCTGGAGTCGTGACAGCAGCAGTTGGAGTTGTCGAAGCCTCGGTCTCAGTGCAGGGAAGCTCAGTATCCGTGGTTGCGGTGCCAGATGCGGTGCCCGTAGCGGTTCCAGTTGCGGTAGAGCCTGGTGTAGTCACGGCTCCAGTCGGGACCGTGGCTGTCTCAGTCTCGTCGCATGGCTCCTCAGAGGTCGCAGGCTGAGAGCTCGTAGTCGTAGGACCGGGCTTGTTTTTGTCGATGCAGTTCGCCGGGGTGAAGTCTTTCTGAAGTTTATCCAAAGTGGCGTAGAGGTCGTGCAAGAGTGACTTGACAACGCTGTCCGAAGTAGGAGGCAGCTTGGCAAGGATAGCATCAATCAAAGCCTTGGCCTGGACGTGGATGGCGGTGGTATGCTGGTGCACAATGCCGCAGCAGTTGGATTCCTGGACAAGGCTTTTCTTATATCTGAGACTAATTGACAGAGCAAGACACTTGGACTTCAGTTCGGTGACAGAGATGGTCAGATCAGTGCCAGCAAAGGGAGAGACCTCAGCTTGGGCCTCAACAGTATCCTTTCCGGCCTTGAGAGTCACGATCACGGCGGCTGCAGCCTTCTCAAAGGCCTTGGTGTCAAACGTCGTGGCGTCGTTGTTGAAGCTCTTGACTTGGTGACTTAACACATCGAGATTGGCACCAACGTCACCCATTACTGCGTTCATTACAGCAACGTGACGTTTGGGCCCTGCAGCAACGCTGGCGGCCAAGCAGGCCACCACAAAGAACTTCATCCTTGTTATTGAGGGATGGTGATGTGCTCAGCGAGCAAGTAATAAACGAATGTCTAGGAGTCAGAAAACTCCAAAAGGCTCAGGCAGCCTGGGACTGGACTCGATGAGGGAAAGTGGGTAGGTCGTCGACTCCAACAGAAGACCTCTCAAGAACATGGAAAGGCAGCCTTTCATATACACTTTCACCCCGTGCTGAGAGCAAGGGAGATGGATGGTGTTAGACGCATCTCCCTGTCCGGTTTGTACATATACGTATGTATGCACGTATGCATGTAGTACATTACTACTCGCATCGTGTACCAGCTTAAGCAGGTGGGGATCCCTTTGGCAAAGAAAGTTCAAATCCTGTCAACAAACCCAGGTCAAACAAACCCAGCAATAAGACGTCTGCTTGCTTCTGTTGCCGTTGGCGGGTATTTCGGACCATGCACTTCACCGGAGTGCAAGCGTGGTCCCCAGTCTCTAATGCATATGCTAGTGATGCAAGGCACACAAGAGCGGGACCTGCCAATCGAGCCTCTGGAGCCGAGAATAGAAGCACATCAGCTTTCTTTTTAATTAGCTGCTGGGCCAAGCCACCGTTACCGCTACTCCGGAATCATCTTTTGGCGGCGGCTCAGCTCCGTGAATAACAAGAGTCGCGCTTGTTAGTCGATGGCAGTTTCTCTCAGCGGCGTTCAATCCGTCCGGTGATGCAAGATTGAGCTATGCATAAGCATGCAAGAGTTGGAAGACCCGAAATTCGACATCCTTGCGGACTGAGCTTGTTCCAACACAAAAACAAATGGATGCACAATGGATGTACAACATGCATATTTGAGTCATTGCCGAGTCCACGAGGAAAATTGACACACTACTTTGTTGGTACCATGAATGCGGGCGTGAGAAGGGTATGCCAAACCCATCGGTAACCTGCGGCAGACAAATGCGAGTAATTCGTGGTGCATTTCGGTATCTTGACCAGAGTTGTTCATCGTGCGAGTCGATTTAGATCTGGTAGGATGGGGCGCCTTTCTGCGGTACACCACCCCCGCCACAGCGATGGATCGCCTTACCAGGACCTGCCAGGGTAGACGCTGCAAACCCATCATCGTCTTTTGTTTTAGCCGTCACGTCTTTCCAGAAATTCGTGCTAGCACGCACTAGGTTTCAGTTGCCAGTGGGGCCTAATCACGGTCGCCCCGCGGCTTGATGCAGCAGAGGAAAACATCTCGGGACATGGTCCAGGACTCCTGTTCTTTTTTTTTTTGACCGGTGGACTTGTGGTCTTTCAACTGGGTTCAAGTGTCAGACTACGTGAGAAAAACATGAATAGACGAGCAGGTCACTTTACCTTGGTGCTACTTGGACGTATAATATGGTTATTAATGTCTGGGGGTATTATGATCGCTCCGCGGACTGTTTATTTATTTTTTCCCACCACCACGGATGAACGGAGGTCGAGGCGTGTGATTGGAAGTGGAATCGGCTGAATGGTGAACATGGAGCTTTTCTTTTCTTTTTTTTTCTTTTTTTCCATTTTTTTGCTTTTTTTTGCTTTTTTTTTTTTTGCTTTGGACTGCTGGCTGTTGTCACGAGAGTCGTGAGGGACGACACGTTGTGTTTTTGTGAAGTGGGTGGTCGAGTTGTCGGGTCTGCTCTGGTTGGTGGAAGCATCTGGTTGGACGAAGGAGAAGCGGCGTGTTGCCCCTGAAAGCATAATCCGTGCCTGCATGTGGCTTGGCGAGGTGGATGGCGATTCGCAGAGCCATACCAAGTTAGGATTAGCGCAGTCCGCACTTCGCCTTTTGCATTTAAGCAGAGCTTGCGTCTAACCGGGCAGTCATCCCGCCACAGATCGACTCTCCTCTTGTCAGCTCGAGCAGCACCGTTCCTTCCCACTTGGCCGGAATGTCGCAGTCTACTCATTTCGTGCTCGGACCGCGCGCTCAGGAAAAAGAAAGGACAGAAAAAGGAAGAATAAAAAGGGCGTCGTCACTCTGAGTCTCTGACCCAACGGCCTCATTGCTTTGCTCCAAAGCAAATGCGCTTTCTCTCTCCCTGCACCTTCGTCTTCCGCGCTAAAAGAGTCATGGTCAAACAAACAGCAACTTCCCTTTGCCGATCATGACAAGCCAGCGCTCCCCTGTGCCTGGGCAGAGCGAAATGCGAATGTTTCTCTTTTCTTTTTCGCTCGCTCACATGCATTGTATGTACATGAGCATACATACTTACGTACATGCGTTGGCGGAGAAGTATTCAAGGTCTAACATCAAACTAGTTGGTCTGCCACCACAGTTGGCCACTCAATTCTGCCGGCCAAAATAACCGTGCATGGCAAAACAAGACTGGGCAAAAACAAAACCCATGTTGCATTGGTCTTTCTGTCTTGCTCCTTTCTCAAAACATACGCGAGCTGCCAGGGCCAAAGCCCGGCAGCTCGCGTCTTTCCCCGAATAGAGGCGGCTCAGACAGGAGCGGATACGTTGTCCGTTCGTATTCTGCTTCCCAGCAAGCTCGTGCCTGAGTGATTAGCTTCCTAGTAATGTATTCCGGCTATTGATGTGCGGCCGCGGCCGCCGTCGCTTCGACTCGCCTCGTCTCATATCACGGCGCGGCATCTGCACAAGTTCCGTCTTTGAAGCTGCCGGGGACGAGGAACCCGGACATATCCTGGCTGATGGATACGGTTCCCACGCCGGTTGGAGGACATGTCAGGGGTGAGGGAAATTACTCATCGGGTCCTCGACGGGTCGTAGACGGGTCCTTCGACAGAATGAGGGATTAACAGTCGTCGACCGGGCTGTGCAAAAGCTTAGTCCCCTCACGCCGTGGCTGGCACTACGTCTTGTCAAAATACCAGGTTCAAAAGGGGAAGGTCACCCATGAGCATGGCCACTTGACGTTTTGACACCCGGCCAACCAGCGAGATGTCGGACTTTACGTGCGCTAGACAACCACCGCGCACACTCTGTCTTGTCTGTTCTCGATTCAGTCGCTGGGATCGTGGGCGAACATGTGACCTGCAAGGCTCCTGGAGTTGGGAGATGTGTGTCACATTCACCGTGTCCAGATCAAAGTACTGCGTGTGCTCTCCGTGGAACAAATCCTTCCATCGAGCATGTGTGTAGTTGCTGCTCTCCAGCAAAGCCAAGCAAAGATGTTGCTTACCCGGCTAACATGACGAGTTTACGTGTTCTTGTACACCTATAGTATATACCATGAGCCCATATAGCAAGTAAGTTGGCGAACTCAGACATGTCGAAAACGTTTTCTGGTAGCACTTGCGGAACTTTCCAAGGTGACATGGGCGATGCAGGCCGTCCTGTGTTCTCGTGTTTTCTCGGGCTAGTAGTATTGGCCAGGAATAACCCCCCATGTGGCTTTGGGCCGTCCCGTCGAATATGCATGTACACTGCCAAGCCAACCGTGCAGCGATTGTTCGCGTACTTTTGTGCACGGCAGACATACAATGATGTAGATATTCTGTACATTGTATTTTGTATAGGTGTTCATACCGTATGCAGTGGCATCTCTCATTGCAGAGCTAACTGAATCTACAGTCCAACTATGAAGCTCTGCGTCTCATCAACATACTCGATAGTATGTGCCTTGACTAGCCTTTAGGCTCATTCAAAAGGTCACCGCGTGTTGCCACTCTCTGACCAGCAACACGGAAGTCATCCAAACGCATATGTGTGCAACAATGACCCATCCGTGCAAACTCAATCTCCGCAGATCAGTCTCTCTCGCTGGGCACGAGGTTGGTAATTTAGAGGTCGAACCCCGGTTGTGCCGTATGCTTAAGAAACAATTTCATTTGCCACGCAATGGTCTCAGTTGTCCTCGTCCGGTCTCACATGTGAGGGAATGCATTATTACATCTCAATTGGGCTACTTATGGGGATATCGGTTCTTTGTTCTTGATATTGTGATTCATGTGTTTTCTTTTTTTTTTTTTTTTTGCCTCCCGTCTAAGGTGATATCAAAATAGGATGAACCTGCTCGTGATGCACACTGCAAGTGTTTCTTCAAACTTTACCAATGTCCGCAAGTCGGGTTTTCGGATTGCCAAAGGCCGAGGCGGTGGTCCTGGGTGTCTTGCCTCGAGGTGGTAACAGCTCAACAACTCTTGCGGTCCCTGGCCGCTTTGGAAATTGTGCAAAGTCGCTTAAATGACTACTTGTGCCCCTGACACGGCGGGTAAACTGATTTTTGGTGGAGAGAAGGAGAATCGCGCGTGCTGTCCAGTGTATCTTGACCTTTGACCGGATCGATTGTCGAGGTGCTATAGGGTAATCCGACGGTGTTGCATTTGTTGCATTCCCACCATCTTCTCATATAAAATGGTTCGTGGAAATGCATCTAGGCATATTTTTTGGACGTCATGGAGAATCAATGACAAAAAATCACTCATACGTGTATGCACATGCAGTATGTATGTATGTATGTATGTATGTATGTATGTGTGTATCATGATATCTATCCGTACACACCGAGAACGAGTCCCACTTCTACATCTCTGATCAGAGCATCAATCAAGAACGAATTTCTCGCCGAACGGAACAGTCGCGTTTCGTAGATACAACACGTACGGATATTTTGCTCGAACATTCTCTACTCATTGTTTAAACTCATATGAGTATTTCTTCGGAAAATCGTACATAGCAACACAGTACATAGTAACACAAAAAAAAGTCGTGGACGTTCTCTCCGCTTTTGACTTCCAAGGGCTGAACAAGCTTCGACCTCAGGTCGGCGAGTCGCGCAGCCATAGAGACGGGGATGCTCGCGGGGACGGACCAAGAGAGCGACGACATCGGGACCATAAGCAGAGCCAAATGGCGGAGACGGAAAGACGAAGGAGCTTGGCTGACAGAACAGCCCGAATGCTTGAGCTTTCCCGATAGGATCTAGAAGTCGTGGAGAAGTGCTTGCTGGTGCATACCTAGTAGTTAGAGCCCACGATGACGTGACGCCGTGCACACAAATCGCGGGTCCAGTCAGCCTCGTCTGGGATACCTGTTCTCGCTCTTTCAACAAGTCGACACGACCAATGGGACTTGGGCAGGCCGTAGAGAAATGCAGCCGATTGCTGCAGAAAACATCGCCGACTTGGGACGTTTGAGTACTAATGCAAGTACAAGGACACACATGCAATGTACTTACCAGTCGGTAGTGATTCGTGTGAAAGCGGGGTACCCGCACTCGTGATGTGGAGTCTACGACGCGTCGCGACCTGCAAAGTGTCATTTAGCTGTTATCGATAACGACATGCATCGAGTTTGTTCACGCATGGCACTCGGCAACCAGGCCGTGGCCAGTGACAATCATCACCCTCATGACGAGGACGTTTCCCCAGCGCTGTTGAATTTACATGTCGCTCGACTCCTTGGCCTCTGCGCTTCGACAGTGACAGACTTTGCGCCCCCCACGGGACCCTCTAGAACTCCAACTCATCCCGCTCTAGCGCACGCTGCCGCAGCCAGGCCGTGCTGCGTCGATGGTGGCGTTATCGACGGCGTGAATACCTACAAGACCCCTGGACGAAGATGTCGGCGGCGGTGAACAACGGAAGAAGTAGCCGGGAAGTTTTGGAGGACGCCATAGAGGAGTTGACCACCGAAAATGTGGTGCTCGAATCCATGGAATTCGAGTCCTGGCCGGGCATCGAGCTTGAACGGCAGAAAGTGAGAGACAAAATAATGCGACTAAGGGACAAAATAAGGCGGATCACATTGGAAATGCGGAGATCAAACAATGGTGTGTCTATTTTTTTTCTATTTTTTTTCTTTTTCTTTTTAAATTCCCACAAGTTGTTGCCATGTTCATCAGTTTGTTGCCTTGTTCACCCTCTATTGATTTGAGTCTCGCACAACTCTGCCTGGTGAGGGAAAAGACAGTATTGAAATGCAACTAACGGTCAACTTCTCAAACTGTACTAGATGATGCGAGGCGGCATGCAAACGAACAATCTCTGTCTGGTCCATCCAGTGGTTAGTGAACGCTTCGTTTCCCACAGCAAAGAAATAAAAACACAACCCCCGTGACATTGTTCACAACCACCCCAACCCCAGCGGCCGAGTTGAGACGACTTCCGTGAAGTTTCACATGCGTGCTGTGAAGCTGCTGTACCCCGGCTGCATAACAGACGATGGAACTTCGGACCAATCCCATCTTGCTGCGCTCGAGAAGCAAAAATATGAGTGACTGTCACTGCGGCTGTGCCATCTGGCCAGAAATTGGCAGCAGCTGCTGCGAGCCCTGCAGAGCATGTTTATAAGAAGAGCTATGACTGCTACGAACGCCTTTTCATTCATCATTTTGCTTCCATCTCTGCCACACATATTTCACTTCCAAGCTGACGTCCTAGCAGCACGTTCTACATCCCAGCCCACAACCCCCTCCGCAGCGGGTCACCGCTCGTTCAAGATGGAAACACCCCCAGAGAGTTACTTGAATGGGCGCAACGGGAAACGAAATCTTGGCGAAGCCGACTTCGACTCTGCAAATGGGCGCGTGAAGTCCAGACGTACCACTCCACATCGCAACGATGGCCGCGTCTCTGAATCCTCTCGTTTTAGTGGAACATCATTCCCGAGCGAACCCGTTGACATAATCGACCTTACTGGGTATGCTGACCTGGAGTCCTCACAACTCTAGCTCCCCACCCCAAAGAATAAAAAGATTTAGGACGAGAAATATGCTAAACGTCATAGGGACGATGTCGATGTGGATGCTTATTGTATTTCGCAACAACTTATGCAGGCCAAGCAGCGGGAACAAGAGCAAGAAGATCGACGCTTGGCATGGCAACTTCTCAGTAGTCAATCACCGGTGCCATCCCCGACGGTTACGCCGTCGTCGTCCAGAACCGAATCTGCACGGCCCTCTGCTCTGTCCAAACTCATGGAAACACAGCGTTTGAACGCGCCCGGGCTGACTGACGAGCCTCGGAGTCCTCTCCCTCGTACCTCTGAAGGCGCCTCTGGAACCCCTGGAAAAGAATCTGCGCTCCCGTCGGCAAACGATTTTCTCAGGATGAAGGTGCCTGGAGCATACAGTTCCAGCTGGGACGCAACACTCCGAGCCCAAACTGGAACGTCTTTGCCCAACAATCACGCGCCCTCCGTACAAAAAGAGTCAGGCAGGTACTCCTACGGCCTACAACCTGGGGCTCAGCCACTGAACAGAGAGTCTGTCCAGCCACCAAATTCTTCGAGCTTCATGACGGCGAGTAGTTCTCAGCAGGCTGTGGCTGGAGCATCAAGATACTCTCGGCTTTCGACCATTGCCGGGCCCAGCGGAAGCAGCATGTCGCGCATCATCGAAAGGACTAGCATGTTCGACTATGCCGGGGGGGTAGATGGTTTCGGCGATCCGCTGGACGATCGACTGGCCAAATTTCTGGGCGATGATCGTTCTTTACCCATGACAGGTACAGAAATTGATGACTTACTGAAGAATATCACGCCGGACATAGACATTCCTGAGCACAATCGCGAGGTTGGACCTGAAGGCCTCAAGTACCCCCTCTACCGACACCAAGGAGTTGCGCTTGCATGGATGAAGAAGATGGAAGAGGGCACCAACAAAGGTGGCATCTTGGCCGACGACATGGGATTGGGGAAAACTATTTCCACACTCTCTCTCATGCTATCCAATCGCGCCGAGTCGCGTCCCAAAGTAGGTGGTCATCCCAAAAGTTCATCAGTCGTACAGTGCCCCAAATCCTGCAATTTGCTAATATGGCTCAGACGAACCTCGTCATTGGACCGCTCTCACTCATTCGCCAGTGGGAGGAAGAAATTGCCAAGAAGACTAAACCGGGACACAGGCTGAGTGTCTTTGTTCATCATGGCAAGAAATCTACGACGGACGAGCTGTTGAGATATGATGTCGTCCTCACCACTTACGGCACTATTGCGTCAGAATTCAAAAGACTTGACCAGTTCGTGGAAGATAACAAGGATAGGAACATTGACTTCAACGACAGGTCATGTGCTTTGAAGTTTCCATTGCTGCATCCGGGAAAGGCCGTCTTTCATCGAGTCATACTGGATGAGGCACAGTGCATAAAGAACAGGAACACCAGGACTGCAAAAGCGTGTCACCGTTTGAGATCGACGTATAGATGGTGTCTCACCGGTACACCTATGATGAATGGAATCTTGGAGCTTTTTTCGCTATTGAAGTTTCTTCAGATCAAACCGTACAATTCCTGGGACCGGTTCCGACAGGTAAGAAAAAGCACTTCTCTCTCTCGGTGGTTCTTGGCCAGTACTGTATTTAGGGATTGGTGGATTCAAAATACTGACACATTGATTTCCCCAAAAAGGCATTCGGAATACTATTCGGCCAGAAGGGTGATCCAAAAAGCCAAGCCATGGACAGACTTCGGGCCTTACTGAAAGCAGTCATGTTGCGCCGCAAGAAAAATTCGATGCTTGACGGGAAGCCCATCCTGGTACTGCCGCCCAAAACGGAGCAAATTGTGTATGCCGAGCTGTCTACAGATGAGCGAGACTTCTACAAACAGCTCGAGGAGAAGGCCCAGGTCTTGTTTAGCAAGTATCTCCGAGAAGGTTCCGTGGGAAAGAACTATTCTAGCATTCTAGTTCTGCTGCTTCGACTCCGTCAGGCATGTTGCCATCCTCATCTCAACCTGGATGTTGACGACGCAACCAGCGGTGTGATAGGAGGTGATGGGGATGCGGAGCAGCCTGTCAAAGATTTGGATAAGGCGATTGTTGAGAGAATACGGACGCTTGAAAATTTCGAGTGCCCAATTTGCTATGATGTGGTCCAATCGCCGTTGTTTTTCATACCCTGCGGACACGACAGCTGCAAGGACTGCCTCATACGCATTTCGGACACTGCCATGTCGGAAAATATTCTCGAGGGCCACGAGAGCAACATGGCTAAGTGCCCTGTTTGCCGCGGAAGTTTTGACCCGCGGAAGTGCTTCAGCTACGACTTGTTCAAAAAGATCCATATGCCCGAGGCTGTGGAGAAGCCCGATGGCATGGAGTCGGATGCCAGCGATTCGAATGACGAATATGACTCGGACGAGGAGGATTCCGATGACTCTGAAGATGAGGCAGACGAGGTTGATGCTCAGGGGAACTTGAAAGGATTTATTGTCGACGACGACGAGGAGGAGGAGGAGGAGGAGGAGGTGGAGGAGAAGGAGAGAAATGATGCTGCTGCTACTCTCAAGAGCGAAGAGGACGACGACCTTGCGGATCTCGCAATTTTGAAAAAGGAAGTGTCGTTGCTGGAACAAAAGGAGCGAAACAAGCAACAAAGAGACAAGAAGCAGAGGGAGAAGAACAAGAAGAGAGAGAACAAGAACAAGAACAAGAACAAGAACAAGAACAAGAACAAGAACAAGAAGCGCAATAAAGGCAAAGGCAAAAAGCTGGACGTGAAACCGTCCATGCTCAAGACTCTTCGACTGGAAGCGCTCAAGAACCGAGACGCCTACAACAAATACATGCGCTATCTCCGCAAAACATGGATGCCGGCCGCGAAAGTCTCGGAATGCATGAACATCCTCAAGCAGATCAGCCATACAAACGACAAAACCATTGTCTTTTCCCAGTGGACGCTCCTGCTCGACCTCATCCAAGTAGCCATGCGGCACGAGAAGTTCGATCACGAGCCACTCCGCTACGACGGCAGCATGACGGGCGACCAGCGCAGCGGCGCAGCGATGACCTTCCGCGATAATCCCAAGGCCAGAGTCATGCTTGTGTCCCTGCGCGCCGGCAACGCAGGCCTCAACCTGACGGCCGCGAACCGCGTCATCATCATGGACCCCTTCTGGAACCCCTACATCGAGATGCAGGCCATCGACCGGACGTACCGCATCGGACAGCAGCGCGAGGTGCAGGTCTATCGGATCCTGACGCAGCAGACGGTAGAAGACCGAATCGTGCAGCTGCAGGAACGCAAGAAGGAGATTGTGGAGGCGGCGCTGGACGAGAAGGAGAGCATGAAGATTGGACGGCTGAATGTGAATGAGCTCAAATTTTTGTTCAACACTTGGTGAGACCATGATTCTCACGAGGAGTCATTTCGTTCGTGAAAGGTGGCGGTATAAGAGAGCCAATAAAAGAAGAAGAAAGACAAAGAAAAGAAGAAGAAAGACAAAGAAAAGAAGAAGAAAGACAAAGAAAAGAATGATACCATGTCAGATATTCATTACATACGACCATGCTGCGTAGCCATCAACGGCGCACATAGCTATTCCAATGTGGCTTCAACGCGACGGGCTAGGAGGACGCAACGAACAGGCTTTCGATGTACTTACCTGCCCACGGAGTCGGGATGGTGGTCTGTTTGTTGAGTTATTGCCACGGGGCGGCCAGGATAACGAGACTAGACTAGACCAGAGACCCTAGTTGGGCGATTGAACGAGCTTCATCGGCAGGACGATTGTACCATGACGGTGTGCACTGTGACGGACGTGGTGATGTGGGTATGGGAAGTTGGCGGGATGTGTCATGTCTGGCATGAAGGTGCGGTTCCCGTTCAACCATGAGATGTCCTGGTATCTGTGGGACGGTGTAGGTGCAGGTGTCTCATTGATGCAAGGCTACTACATCGTTGTACTCACCCACGTTTCTTTCATCGTTGATAAAGGAAACTACCTACGTAGCCCTACTACAATAACCTGGTGTATCTACCTACATACCTAGTTAAGCGTGGATAGGTACCTACTTGCGTAGATGTCGCCTTCTCGACACCGAGGGAATAGGAAGTGGCACCGAGAAGGAAGTTGACGGAGAAAATGGGGACAACTTGGGTAGAAAGCAAAAGCGTATAGTGCTTTAGCTACATCCTAGCAGTATGCTAGACATGTATATAAAAAAGAATATATATGATGGGGTTAGAAATTTATTCTTCTAAGCACCATTACTTACTTTATAGCTATATGTTGTCCATGCTTTAGTTCCTACTCTGTATTAAACCCCTTTCTATATTCTAATACCATAATTTCTCTTTTCTTTTGATCCATTCATCTAGCTATAACCATTACATAGCACTTTTCCGATGATAAACACGACTCTTTTGTTAGGTATATCACTTTGTTCGTTCGTTTTCATGAGTGTTTTAGAGAAGTTTTAACAAGGTGTAAGTAGTTTAACAACATAGAAAAGTTAAATAATTCTTCTATATTGTTATTCCTGATTCAAACTAGGTATTCGCTCATTTCCCCTAACAAAGCCTGTAGAGAACCGAACCCGATGGATCCGGATTTTGTTTTCATAAAACTTGGACTGTCGATCTACCTCTTCTTCACTAATACGGACTTTCAGCCATCATTCACGTAGTACCACTTGTTTGTGTAAGATGGAAAAAAACATATGTAGTCGAAACCACGAAGGGAAGAAGGACGGGGGTCTACTGCGCTTAGGGAGGAAGAAACTCGGGATAACGCAGAACATCAGACGCGAGCGCGTACAAGTAGAGGGGCCTTTGATTGAAAAGTTGTTTTAGATGCACGGCAGTCTTCCCGCCCTAGTCATGCCAGGTTGTATTCACCGTCTTAGTATGGTAACTAGTTGTTCTACGCATCCGGGGACTCTTTCAAGCTCATTATATGATGGAAGAGCATTATTTATCTCATCACTCTTTATTGTACATCTCCTAGTAGGCCAAAAGGGACCCGTTTTTTCACGTACTCTTACCGTCTTGTGCGATTGCTATGGTCGATTCCGCGCGTGGCGACCCTTACCCCTTGTGCCCTGGTTCAGTCCAGTCGATCGCGAGCGTGTGTAGCAGTTTTTGGGATGTTGTTTGTATTATCCCACACGACTGTCCAAGGTATCTCCTCTTCAATATTCCCGCGACACTGCTCCACCATCTCAAGAAACAAATCTGTTATTCTTACACGACTCCCTTAATCGCCATGTCACGTTGTAGCAGGTACACCACACTCTTGATGTACACGACTCTTCGCTCAGCCATGTACTCCCAGCAACGCAGCACCACTCCCTTTTCCCCAACCCGCCAAATCCCAAAACCGCACTGGATAGATTCCACGGTCTCACCACCTCCCAACACACACAAGCGTCTATTCACTCTCCTCTCCTTTCCTCACACCCCCCTGGTCCACCAGACACCCCAGGAGGACCAGGACGATGCGCACTCCTGCCGCGTCATATCTAAGCCGGGCCGTTTTTCGAGATTTTGCCCGAATAAACCTTGATGACAGTTTCAACAGGCGAATAAAGCATTTTTGAAATTCAACGCTCAAATGCAGCACTTGGGTATGACGCGAAGAGGAACCGCAATCATGAACTTATACCGCAGAATATATTTATAAAAAACTCGTCTGGGTATCATATTGAGGATCAGGGTGCGACTGCGCTATCCAGCAGACTATAGTTGCGTAGCTTCCTATCCTATTGGTACCCCGATTCTCCATTCCGTGCTATCGTAGGAAGATCCCCCTTTGCCTCCTCTAGGCCATTGATGCTGCGCAACGAGCAACGACATCGTCCATCGTGCGCGACTCGCTACTGCTCTCCACGGCGGTCCATTTCCAGGATGCATCCGCGATGGTTGCGTCGCTGTCGCCGTCGCCGTCGCCGTCGTGATTTGTCGGAGCTACGGTGCTAGAAAGAAGGAGCGTGATCGGCGCGTCCGCGACGGAAAAGTGCATCTCGTGGTGGTCACTCGGGACGGGACGGATAGAGGCACTGTGAGGGGTTTGAATCCATTTCGTCGGAGGTGGGCCGTCTGCGTCGTCCGCAGCTGGAACAGAGAGTTTGGTGAGGAAATGAAGGGCCAGGACGCGGGCGGTGGCGGTGCGGATGTAGTCGAATAGGCCTCTTGTGTCGACATATCCGTCTGCAAAGGGCGGGCAGAGACCGCGGAGGGGGGACGACGGCGGCAGGACAATGTGGTAGAAGGTGGTGGTGACAGGGAAGAGGAAGGTGCGGCTGCGGATGGTGAGGCTCATGTCGGGGAGGATGGTCCAGTTGATGTTGAACTCGATGGGTTGGAGAGTACTGCGGACGAGCGACTGCGAGCTGGCTGGCTGGTTGGGGCCGTGGGTTTTTGTTGTTTTTGTTGTTGTTTTTGTCGTCGTCGTCGTCGTCGTCGTCGTCGTCGTTGCTGCTGTGGTGGTGGTGGTGGTGGTCGTGGCGTCGGCGACAGAGTAGGGGCCTGTTTTGAGGATGAATGACGAGCAGGAGAAGCCGGCGTGCTGAAGAGCCTTTGTGATATTGCCGACGAACTCGGTGCATGTCCGGATACTGCGGACAGATGTCATGCGTGCGATGACGGGCCGGAGCAGGGCGTAGACTTGTTGGCCGCGGGTCCGCGAGATGTGTGGAGGGACGGGCCGTGTCCGCATCAGCTCGTTGTATTGGTGGGCGTAGCAGAGCAGAATGTGCAACGACAGCGATATCGTTTCTGCCATGTTGCTGTAATAGTTTTTATCCTTGTCGGCGTCATTGGCGTTGCTGCCATGGCCGTCGCTGCCGTCGTGGTCGGGTAGTAGAATTTCGTCCACAACAGGACACGATTCGAGCGCGACCAGCTCGAGGATGATTCTCGAGGAATCGTCGACCTGGTAGGTAAGCCGTGACCCATCTAGCTTGACATCATACGCGGCTAGAGTGCGAGCTTCGCGGACCAACTCGTGCCAGAGCTCTTGAGAGAAGATGGTGTTGCGGGCTTCGAGAACACGGCACTCGAGCGAGGCGACGCCACCGGACCTTTGTCGAGGAATCGAGCGGCCGACAACTTTGCCATTTTTCTCGTACGTAACGACGAGGCCTTCCGAAACGCCGCCCAGCCTTCCAAGGTCCAGTTCGATGGAACCGTCGTAGCCCCTGTTCATAGGGGCAAGGCCATTGTTTTTGAACTCGAAAGCAGCTTCAATGTTGGGTTAGTCAGAGTTGCACGTTGAATAAATTTTGCCTGTTCTCCTTCATTTCCTTGCATTTCCTTGGGTTTTCTTTATCTTTTGCTTATCTTTTTCTTCTTCTTTTCTTTTTCTTCTTTTTCTTTGAAAAATAACTTTCAACTCTTCTGTCTTTCTTCTCGTCAGACACTACCCCTCAACCAATATACATACGTACCCTCGGAAAAGCCAAACTTGACACCCAGCCTATGTCGTTCGTTGGGCACCCTGCAGATTGCCCAGCCCGCCTGCTTCACGGCGACGACATCCTGCCAGTACTTATTTTCCGCCTCGACCTCCCTCTGCAGAAACTTGCCCGCCTGCTCGGCGGCATCTCGTGCTTCGTTGATTTGCATTAGCGTCAGGCCGACGGCCACTTCTTCTTCATCCGCGGCTTTGTTCGGCTTTGCGGTCGGTTCGTCGAGTCGATCTGCGCCGAGGGTGCCAATGCCGACCATGTCTCGTAATTGCTGAGAAAGTGTCAGCCCAGCTTGCGTGGGACTCTGCTTGGAAAGGAGCAGGGACAGCGAGTCGAGCGTCAACATGGCGGTATTGCTGGCGATTCTACGAGCACAATTCATTAATTCTGGATCTTATTCTTTCTTTCTTTCTTTCTTTCTTTCCCTCTTCCTTTCTTTCCCTCTTCATTTCTTCCTTTCTTTAATTCATTTCCCCCCCCTTTTCTTTATTTTTCCTTCCCCTTTTCTTGCCATTCCTGACCTCCTTTCCCCTCCTTCTATGAAACGCGCTCACGCACTCAAAGGACCAAAACGCACTCAATGTTTTTCAGGACCTCGATTCGCGCAAGGCTAGGGTCTTTAGAAACTTGGTCCTCATCGTGGCCGGCATCGGACATGTCCACATCTTCGGGGTCCGAGTCGGCCGCAGCGGGTGTCTCTCTGGCTTTGATCTCGTCTCGGAGCTTCTCCTCGGTGACGGCGCGGAAACCTCCTGGCTGCGTGTTGACGCGCGCAATGAACTCGGCCAGGCTCTTTGGCGCCCTGTCGGCGACGGGGAAGGGCCGCAGGGACAATGGCGGACAGTCGGCGGAATTCATGGCTGGGTTCTTTTTTTTTTTTTTTTTCTTTTGGAGGGGTGATTTTCGTTTTTGGCGCCCCCGCGAGCGGAATCAAGTCGTGCGAGCTGTTACATCTACGAGGGCGGTTGCTGTGTCGGCGAGCCAAAAAGGCGCATTGCGATGTTGGAGAATCATCGAGAAGCGAAATGCACAAGCAAATGCAGCCGTCGTCAAAGCCATCACTTTGAGCAGGAAGTACCTAGGTACCGACGCAGGACCCGGCGCGTGGCGTGGCGTGGCGTGAGATGATACATTTCGTTTCTGTCCTGTGTTAATATATATTTTTCTTTGCTTCTTTATTTCGCTTTATGTTTTTCTTTTCTTTTTCTTTATTCCTCTTTTCATACATTCCTCTTTTTACTTATTCCTTTTTTTTCTTTCTTTTTCTTTTTTTAATCGCGTCTCGCGCTGGCGAAGTGGATGAATGTGACGGGCCACGCAGCCCACTCCGAGTACGTCGTAGGTACCCAGGTACAACTGACGACTTGGACTTGCAAGGCCTCAATGGCGACTCGTGATTCGTGGCAGGCAGGCGGCCTGGGTACTCCATGAACTCCACCCGCCAGATGTCGTCAGCTGGCGCAGCTGTAATAATAAGGAGGGGCGTTCAACTCGGATGTACACATGCGTGCAACTGACGACGCCGACAACCTTGGAACTTGGAAGTCATCTGCCTCGGATGCGCGTTCTCAGCTGTCGTCATCTATCATGGGATGTCAAACGAGGTTCTAGGTTTCTAAGCTCTTAGGCAGTAGGTGGTAAGTACTTAGATAGGCAGTGCCATCACGCATCCCCTCGTTTCCAAAACCATCTTTGCACCCAACATCCACGTCTCCCCCCCCCCCCCCCGCCGACCAGAGACGCCTTCTTTTGTGCAAAGCAACAAGCCTCGACGTCAACGTCCCGGTCTGTTTCGCAAACCAAGTCGTTGGGCGGGCGGCGTTGGGTCGTCCCGATCCGCTCCGCTTTTGCTGCCCATTGTCGTTTGCGTCTGCGTCTGCTTTGTTCTCTCCGTTTCATCGTTTCATCTCTTCTTTGTTTCTCCATTCTCCTTTCTCCATTTCTCCCGCTCATCTACCTACCTGCCCCGCTTGACGACCACATTGAAATTACGTCGTTGCGCCAGCCACCGGCTTTTTGGCAAATTCATCTCGTCTGAACCGTTTTGCCCAACACAAGCTGCTTGCTGCTTGCTGCTTTCTGCTTGCTTCTTGCTTTCTGCTTGCTCTCTTGCTATCGTCGTGTTGAGAGTAGTTGCTGGTTGGGATTTCACCTACGCTTGCACCTGCGACGTTTCCTCCTTTCGCCAGCGCCTAAGCAAAAACTAGGCATCAAACAATTTCGGTAGTAGTGGTTTTTCCCTCGAGGAAAAAAAAAACCATTTTGGAGACATTGAGCACCCGCGCTGCGTCATTGCCCTTTTCGTTTTTGACTTGGCCATAGACGAAAAGATATCCCAACCACCCATCGACGCATCAGAGACGCCTACTCTCTCCTGTCTCCCCTCTTTTTCTTCTTCTTCTTTTCCCCCTTCCTCCCGTCCAGCAGCCCCCCCCTTTCCCTCTATTCGAACCCTTTGCCACCATGTCTCAGCGTGGTGCGCGGATGACAGAGTTCGAGGAGCGCGATTATTACGCCGCTCCTCGACGATCTGATCCCCGCTTCGACAATGTCGAATATCGCCCCCACAGAGTCATGACGAGGAGTCCCCCCGCCAGCGTCCGCGACAGGGAATCTGGCCCGTCCTTTCTGCGCGAAGACCTTGGAAGGACCGAGGCCGGGCCCATGGTCCTCCGGAAGCGAGACGTGGAAACCTGGGATCGCCGTCCCAGAAGCCCCAGTCCGGTTCGTGTGCGAGAGGAGCGTCTGGTCCGCAGACCCAGGAGCGAATCTCCCCATTTCCACGGACATGCCCACTCGCACGAGCACGAGCACTCGCGCACGAGAGTCGTGGAGAGACAGCGGGAGAGAGAACGAGAGAGGGTCAGAAGCCCCTCGGTTGAGAGGAGGAGGAGAAGGTCCCCGTCTGTACAGTCGGTTCGTTTTGTCGAGAGGAGGAGGAGGAGCCCCTCGCCCGTCAAGGAGCATATTCACACGAGAATCATTCAGAGGGAGAAGGAGAGGGAGCCGACTCCCTCGCCGTCGCCGCCGCCGCGGCCGTCGCCGCCACCGGTCATACGTGGCCCGGTCATTGAGCGGGAGGTTATTACGCATTATACAGATATTGACCACGGTAGGCTTTTTCTTAACGATGCGCACTGCTGCGTACGAAAGTGGCAAAGGAAACCAAAGAAAATCGGAACAAGAATTTCGTAAAAAGAAACTCGTAAAACAAAACATGACCATCAAAGTCTAACACTTTCTTCCTTCCAGGTGTCATTCGGGCAAAGCTGCCGTCTCCCCCGCCGCCTAGACCTCGCGCTCCGACCCAAACCCGTGAGCGCGAAACCGATATCGACATCTCGCTGTCCAAGAACCGCACCGAGGTCGACGTGGACATTCATCGCTCGACTTCTCGCCACCGGTCCCCATCGCGTGAGCGCCGCTCTCATTACCACGATGATGAACTTGTTCTTCGCAGAGACATGGATCGTGTGCGCATAGACGATCGTCGGCGATCATACTCGGCCGGCCCTGCTGCCTCACCGGCAGACGACGAAGAGGCAGACTATATCTCGGGGAAGATTGACTCCCGCGGACGCATCGGCGAAGCATACCACGGCGCCACCAGGGAGTGGACCATTGTGGACGTGCCACCGGGGACAGAAAAGGTCCGCATGGATGGCGTGGGCGGCGCAAGCACCGAGACCAACTGGTCCAAGTACAGCGGCGTCCGAAGGACAAAGTTCATCCCGGAACGGGACGGGGCGCTCGTGCCGGCGAGACAGTCCTCCCCGTCCACCAGCCGCGGCGGTCGAGATCATCGTTCCTCCTCCGTGGCGGTATACGATCGCGAGAGAGAGATTGACGTGGACGTCGATATTGAACGCAGAGTGACGCGCACGCCTGCGCCGCCACCACCGCCGCCACCACCGCCAAGCCGCGACATGTGGACGGAGATTACCAAGGACTTGGTGTGTCGCGAAGCCATTGAAGAGATGGGCTACCGATACGAAGAGACCAAGTGGTTCTTTTACATAATGGACTATCTGAAATATGTACGAAAGCTGGTTCCATCCAACTCTGCTCCTCCCTCTTTTTTGCTCTATAAAGATAAAGAACCGAGCCGCAGCTAACGTCCCCCGTCTCTTCCTTTTTTTTTTTTTTTTTTTTTTCCCTAACATCAAAAGGACGAAGTTTTACAACTCACAGAATTGTCCTCCCGCATCCGCCGCCACCGCCGCCGCCACAGAGAGGCGGAATGGGAACGCGATTACATGGACGACTGGTACCGAAGACATCCCCGGAACCACTACGAGCAGCGCCCGCATCCGCATCCACACCACCGCGTGTACGACTATGAATGGGACGACGAGAGGATTCGGGAGCGGGAGTTTGTGTCCGATGGTCGGGGGTCGGGACGGGGTTATATGCGGTGAGGGGTGTATTTTTGCGTGTCTGGACGGGGCCTCTGGAGTGTCATAATGCGCAAAGACGGAATGTGGATGGTTTGAAGAGCAGGAAAGATGGGCGGGGTATGCATGCGCGTGGAAAGTGCGTTTTATTTTTGCACTGGATCGTGTGTTTTGAGATTGATGACATTTAATGATGACGAAGAATGAAGTCCAACGGTTTGATTGGAAGAGGCAATGTGGGTTTCTGTCTTTTCTGTTATTTTTATACCTTTATACCTTTATGCCTTTTATGCTACCTTTTTTCTTTGCCTTCTTTTCCTTTCTCTTTGCCGTCTTTTCCTTTTCTCTTTGACTTTTTTTCTCTCTCTCTTCGCTTTCTTTTGTTCCTTTTTCTGTTTTTTTTTTTTTTTTTTTTTTTTTTTTTTTTTTTGCCTCCGCTATGATCGTGAGACCTGCGTGTGCACTGGGTATAGCGTACGTGGTCCACGTGCGGTGCGTTTGTATCGAGAATTCGCGAGACAGTCTTGGAAAAAAAAGGATGGCAAGGGGCAAAAAAAAAAAAGGGCATGGTAACTAAAAGCATGCAATATGAATCAAAACATCGGAGCACCAATCTCTACCCATTTCATGCCCCGAACCACCGCCCATGACGCATAAAACACGCCCCGGTCCTCCGCGGATCACTATTTCGTCGTCCTCCTCTTGGGCTGTGGTTGCCGTGGAAGCAAGTCGGTGGAGGGTGGGGTGGGGCGAGTTTGGACCGGAGACTGGAGACTGGAGACTGGAGACTGGAGACTGGAGACTGGAAGCGGCTGGCATGACATGGAAGCAAAGCAGCAGGAGCAGCAAGACGTGGAAGGAAGGGATATTTGGGTGATTGTGCGTGCGAGAGAGAGAGAGTGTGCCTTGAACCAAGTGACAAGTGATGATGATTTAAATTGAAATAAATGCGAAATGCGAAATGCGAAATGCAAAATGCAAAAATTGTCATTGTATTTTTCATCAAGCCCCCGTGCCACCAACACAATCGTGCTGCCTTGCCTTGCTATCAAAAAGCACTGAGCGGCATCACGACCCACCATCCAAAACCCCCTTACAAGAATACAGCACCAGCACCGGCACCACAGACACGGGCGACCAACGCCCACACACGCGCGCTCACACAGTTCAGCCAGCCCACCCGCAATTTTCTTGTTTCGACATGAAAGCACATGCATGCACGCGCATTGGTCTCGTCTGCCCGTGGCCTGGGGCTTGTTCTGTTGTTCGTTGTTCTGTTTGCGGAGGGGCGGGCTGATTGGCTGGTGGGGGGGTGATGATACCCCGCCTTTGAGGGTTTCGAGACGTCACAGATACGGAAAACAAGGAAATATGTATCTACAAATGTAAATAAATAAATAAATAGAGGAAAGGTAAAAAGAAAAAAAAAAGGAGGAGGAAACCATACGATGAGGGGACGTTCTAGGAGGAAGAGAACATGGATTATAATTATAACTTTACACACACGCACACAGATGTACGATAGAAATAAAGATGATGAGATAAAACACAATCACAAAACACGTCGGCCATCGCCAGACAAGGCTGCTCATACCTGTCCGTCTTGAGAAGCCAGCACGGATGCAGCGGGCTGTGTGAAGGAGAGTTGACCTTGGGGGGGAAAAAAACATCCAGGATGCATCTCGGCAACACCAACAATTGTATGAATCATGTCCGGTCTGGTCGATGCATGTGCGCGGCGCCTCCCAGCGTCCAGCGTCCAGCGTCCAGCGTCCAGCGTCCAGCGTCCAGCGTCCAGCGTCTCAGCAGCTTCCCACGGCGCCCTTTCAGCGCTGTCAAGCGCCATCAGTGGTGGCCCTCCCCTGCAGGACGGCCGCATGTCAGGCCTACGCATGCCCCTGATCCACCAGCGCACCTCAACGTTGAGCATGAAACGTCCCGAGTCCAGACTCATTGTTCCGTCGCCTTCCACGGCTTTGAACTTCCATCAGCTCGTCGCCGCCGTCGTCGTGGACGTCAACTCCCCTCTTTCCCTTCCTTCCTTCTTCTCTTCCTTTCTTCTTCCCTTCCTTCCTTCTTCCCTTCTTCCCTTCTTCCCTTCCGTCTTCCCTTGCCTTTCTCTTCATACCGGCATCGCCCTTCTGCAGCCAACCGTCCGGTTTACGCCCCGTTACAGACATAATTTCAGCCGCCTGGACGTTCCCCGCTGCCGTCTGGCTCCTCACCTCAGCGCTGCTTGGCCACCACCACCATAAAGGGGGAAGAAAAAAAAACTACCCCCCCCCCCTCTCCTCCCCCACTCCACTCGCTGCGTTTGGGGTCTCCGCCTTTGCCTTTTCGCACGTGCGCCTGCCTTACCTACCTGCCAGTTCCTGGCCCTTTCTTGCGAAACCTACTTTCTCCTACCCCAACATCACCGAGAGCCGCATGACGAGACGTCGTTCTGCCATCCATCATCATGTCGAGCTCAGAGATCAACCAGGTGCTCGCCAACTCGCTATCTCCGGGTATGTAGCTCCTGTTGTCCGTCCTTGTTGGCCTTGTCCCCCCCCCCCTGCCATGGTGCGCTTCAGAGTGCCCCGTCGCTTTGCAACTTGCCTTTTTTGACGAGGTTGTCGTCCTACGCGCTGCACCAAAACCGTGATGCGTTTTCTGAACAACACGTCTTGTCGGGGGATGCGGAGGTTTCTTTTTCTTCTTCTGTTTCTTTGATTCTTGTCATTTATTCCAATCATCATGGGGGCGAGGACATGGCACTCTTCGGGATCCGAAGAAGGGGCAAACGAAAACACAAACCAAACACAAACCAAAACAAACACAAACCAAACCAAAATAAACCAAAAACCTTTGCTAACTTATGCCCACGAAAAAAATTAGACGCGAATCTGCGAAATACCGCCGAGCAACAACTAAGCCAGGCCGCCGAGAGTAATTTCGTAAGTTGCTTTGGTCTGCCCCCTCATTCCTTTCCGTCGACAGTTTTCCAGATACAGTCAATTCTGCCCACGTTGGAAGAGATTCCTTCTCTTTCTCTCTGTGTCCTCGTCCTCATCTTGATACCGGCCTATCTGCGTTGCAGTCGTACTTTTTTGCCCCCCTCCCTCTTCTCTCCCCTTGATCATCATCAACGTCATCAATGTATCCTTTTTTTTTTCGGGACTCGTTCGCTAACCAGATGTCCTTTTGCTTTCCTCTTGGAAACATAGCCGCTCTACCTGGCGACCTTGGTGCAAGAGCTTGCCAACGACCAAGCAGATGCTTCCATCCGAGTGGCGGCCGGTTTGGCCTTAAAAAACGCCTTCACAGCCCGCGACTTTGCCCGTCTGCAAGAGCTTCAGACCAAATGGCTACAACAAACAGACGAAGAGACCAAGACGCGCGTCAAGCAGCTCACTCTGCAGACCTTGTCTTCTGACAACACACAGGCTGGCAACGCCGCTGCCCAGGTCATCTCATCCATTGCCGCCATCGAACTGCCTCGCAACCAGTGGACCGACCTGATGCCCTTTTTGGTCAAGAACGTTACGGACGGTGCCGACCATCAGAAGCAGGCTTCTCTCACCGCCATTGGTTACATTTGCGAGAGCCCCGACTCAGAACTCCGTCTCTCCCTCATTTCTCACTCCAACGCCATTCTGACCGCTGTCGTCCAAGGCGCCAGAAAAGAAGAGACGAGCACCGAGGTTCGACTGGCCGCCATCACCGCCCTCGGTGATTCGCTCGAGTTTGTCAGCAGCAACTTCAAGCATGAGGGAGAGCGCAATTACATCATGCAGGTCGTCTGCGAGGCCACCCAGGCCGACGACTCGCGTATCCAGCAAGGTGCTTTTGGCTGTCTGAACAGGATCATGGCTCTGTACTATGAAAACATGCGCTTTTACATGGAAAAGGCACTCTTTGGCCTCACCATCCTCGGCATGAAATCCGACGACGAGGATGTCGCCAAGCTGGCTGTCGAATTCTGGAGCACGGTCTGCGAGGAGGAATATTCCATTGAGGACGACAATGCTCAGGTTGAGAGCCATGATCAGATGCGCCCCTTCTACAACTTTGCCCGCGTTGCCGCCAACGAGGTCGTCCCCGTGCTGCTGACCCTTCTCACCAAGCAGGACGAGGACGCCGCCGATGACGAGTACAACATTTCGCGCGCCGCCTACCAGTGCTTGCAGCTCTACTCACAGGCTGTCGGTGCTACCATTATCACTCCGGTGCTGCAGTTTGTGGAAGCCCACCTGCGGTCCGAGGATTGGCGTTACCGTGACGCCTCCGTCTCGGCCTTTGGCGCCATCATGGAGGGCCCCGACGAAAAGGTCTTGGATCCCATCGTGAAGCAGGCCCTCCCCATACTCATCACCATGATGGATGATGAGAATCTCCAGGTCAAGGATTCGACCGCCTTCACATTGGGCCGTGTTACGTACGCGTGCGCCGAGGCCATTGATCCTGCTCAACACCTTCCCACCCTCATCGAGTCTTTGTTCAAGGGTCTCCTGAGCAATGCCAAGATGGCGCCCTCGTGCTGCTGGGCGCTCATGAACCTCGCCGAGCGATTTGCCGGTGATTTCGGTGTCGCCTCCAACCCGCTCACCCCCCATTTCAACCAGGCCGTCAGCACCCTGCTCGATGTCACTGCCAGACAAGATGCCGAGACCTCTGTGCGCACTGCTGCCTACGAGGTGCTCAATGTCTTTGTACAGAACGCCGCCACGGACAGCCTGCAGGCCATTGCCTCTCTCTCTGATGTCATCATCAAACGCCTCGAGGAGACGGTCTCTCTCCAGTCGCAGGTCGTCAGCGTCGAGGACAAGATCACCCTCGAGGAAATGCAAAACAGCCTGTGCACCGTGCTGCAGGCCATCATTTCCAGACTCGACAAGGATATCATTTCCCAGGGAGACCGCATCATGCAGACCCTGCTTCAGATCCTGAACAGTGTCGGCGGCAAGTCCAGCGTCCCCGAAGCCGTCTTTGGCACCATTTCCGCCCTGTCTACTGCCATGGAGGAGGACTTTGGCAAATACATGGACGCCTTTTCTCCCTTTTTGTACAATGCCCTCGGAAACCAGGAAGAGCCCAGTCTCTGCTCAATGGCTATCGGCCTGGTGAGCGACATTACCCGCTCCTTGGGCGAGCGCAGCCAGCCATTCTGCGACAACTTCATGAATTACCTGCTCAACAATCTGAGAGTAAGTCCTACGTCTCGTGTCCTACCGAACACCCCTTCTCCAGTCGCTAATCCATTGAACAGAGCCCTTCCCTGTCGAACCAATTCAAGCCGGCTATTCTGCAGTGCTTTGGCGACATTGCTGGTGCCATTGCTGGACATTTCGAAACATATCTGTCCGTCGTAGCAACAGTACTGGAGCAGGCCGCGACTGTGACGGCGACGCCCGACGGTCCTATTGAGATGGTCGACTACGTCATATCTCTCCGTGAAGGCATTATGGATGCTTGGGGTGGCATCATTGGAGCCATGAAGGCAAGCAACAAAAGTAAGCCGCTCGTGAACACTCCCTAGCTGAATCACACGCTTGAACTGACCTCTCCCTTTTACTTTTTGTCCAGCTCAAATCCTTCAGCAATACGTACCAACCATTTTCAATCTCCTCGCACAAATCGCCAACGATACTCTTCGTAGCGAGTCGCTCATGCGTGCCAGCATGGGTGTCATTGGGTACGTTTCAGAAAGTTGCATCTCTTCCTACTTCCTTTTTTTTTTTTTTTTTTTTTTGTCTGCATCGTTGCTGACAAGACCAAAATTAAAACAGTGACCTTGCTGATGCTTACCCCAATGGCGAGCTGGTCGAGGCCTTTCGACAAGATTGGCTCACTGCCATGATCAAGGAGACCAAGACTAATCGCGACTTCGCATCACGAACCATTGAGACTGCTCGTTGGGCACGCGAGCAGGTCAAGCGTCAGCTGGGTGGCGCCTCTTCCGTTATGTCGTAAGGCTTTCTGAAGCTGACGAGAGCTTGACGAGCCCCTCCCAAAAAAAAAGGAAAGAAGGAAAGAAAGCAAGAAGAACAAAACGACAATTGCGTGGCTGACCAACCATGCATTTTTTTTTGTGTCACTATCCTGTGTCCTCTTTCATCCCCTCCCCCCCCCCGGCCTTCCATGGCCTCCACGCCACAGTCCCCAAAGAACTCTAAAATCGAGTTAACGATTTCATGCCATCAAACTGGCAAAAAGACTTCTCCCGCCATCACATTTCCCCTCCAGTCACAACACATGATTACACAAACGAATTTCTACGACTCATTTTTCACGTGTGCATAGATTTTTTTTTTCTCCCCTTTCTCACAACACCTCAGTAATTTTCAAATACCCCTTGCCATGTTTTTCACACAAGACACTTTCTCTGGCGTCTCTTGACGACGATACTCGATCAACCGTCAACTGTTCAATGCCACACCTTTTTGTCATACACTACACCAAAAAAAAACTTTCTCTTGTCCCCCCTCTTTGTCCTTTCCCCCCCCCCTTCCCCTTGAATCCCATTTCTCCCTACCCGATAACTATTATTGCACATTACGCACATTTTGTTTAATCATCTCAAGTTACAATGGAGGAATAGAGAAGTCATGTAAAGCCCCGCGTTGAAGTTGATTCAACAGGGAAGCGGTGGCACGTCAAAAAGTCATGTAGAGCGGACAAGGAGTACAGGCGGCACTTAAGTTTACCCTTGTCATTTGTTTTTTTTTCTTTGGTGTTTTCTTTCTCGTTTTTTTTTCGCCTTTTCTTTTTTTCTTTCGCTTCCTGTTTTGCCGTCTCCTTGATTTTTTTTAATCTTGCTTCGTGTGTTTTTTTTTCCTTTTCATTTTTCTACACTAGACTCGTCCCTTCAAGTGAATGGGAATCGCGGGAGCGTCATTCTGCAAGGCAGGACGGACTCTTGAGAATATTTTCAGCATTGTTAGTGGTAAGGGGGACTGACGGCAGGCACCGCGAAGCTGGCAAGGTGGTGGACCGGGTATTGGGCACTTGAGTAACATTGTGGAAGCGTGTCGGGGAATGAGCAATGCTTGTGCGGGGTGGACATCGCGTAAGGGAGCGCGATGGGGTTCGGAATGGAGCGGATTGGCATCAAGACTAGATAGTGCATCAAGTGGTGCCGCTGCTTGGTTGAGATGGGAAAGCGTATACAGGACATTTACCAAATGAATTAAGAAAAGAAATGAGAAAACGAAGCAGCACAGCACATTGGGAGTGTATACCCACTGTGACCATTCGGCGTGAATTTTACGATTGATGTTTTGGCCTTTTCCCTCCAAGGTCCTCCCTCGTACTTGGCTCACGCGTCTGCCGAGTATGCAGCCCAGTTCCGCGTTGGACTACCAGAGAAGAACTCACATGCACTTGCACGTAGGTGTCTTTTAGCTCGCAGAACGGCCAGGACGGCGAATGTACATTCCCTTTCAGTGACGCGCAAGGGCACGGCACGATGTGTGCACGGCGTGGATTTTTCAGGGGTCATTGTTACTTTGTCGCATGTGCACATGCCACAAATGTCAAGACTCCGACAAACGACTGTTGGGACCCCGTTGAGAAGTAAGCGTTAGAATTTGTCTGACCTATTGTGTAAGCTATTTTCTGTGCAAATGTCCGTTATATGACAGCAAATTTTGGAAAAAGAAAGAGGGACAATTAAAAAAGAAAAAAGAAGAAGAAGAAGAAGAAGAAGAAAGAAAAAAAAAAAAGAGATTTGTGAAATGTGGAAATATGGCTGGTGAATTCCTCGTGACGCGAACCACCCCAACCACTTGCCAGATGATTTTCTCAGACGTCCCATAACTTGCGCAAGCAAAAAAAAAGAAAAGAAGAAGAAGAAGGAAGAAGAAAAGAAGAAAGATAAAAGGAAAATGTGTAAGGAAAAAAAGAAAAAAAAAAGAAAAAAAAAATCGCGGAAATTGCCGTGCCCTCTAAACGTGTAAGCCTGGCCATGGCCCGCCCGCTCAGGTCCCAGCATGCGTGTGATGGACGAAATGCACCCAGGACGTCCTGTCGTGCCCAACGTGTTTTCAAATAGACGACCAACATGGAGAAGCATAGCATGCTTGTGATGGAGAAATGCGCCAACGAGACCTACCTTTGTGCCCAGCCGATTGTCAAAGGAAAAACAAAGGCAGAGCACAGAAAAGATAAAAATAGTACGAGAGACGGAAGAAAAAGAAAGATAAAAAAAAAACACCCAGTCCACTTATGAATGATGTGTGGTTGCCAGACGGAAGTGAAAACAAAATAGTGATGAAAGGAGGAAGAAAAGGCAAACATGTCAACAATAACGCCATCCGAAACCAAAGAATAGATAATTATGGCTCTGAGAAACCTCACCCGCTCTCCGCAGCCACCACTGTCGGGTTTTCCTTTTCGGCGCGAGACACGTGAATAGTCAATCCGATGTGAAGAGCACCAAACGGCTCTTTGTTCTGTAAGCCATCCTGCTCTACGGCAATGACATTCTTTGTGGCCAGTGAAAGAATGTGCAGGAATGCCTGTGCGGCAACCGTTTTGCTGTGGATTGCTGGACTGGCGAGCTGTTCGAACCGAATCCAGCGTTTTCCGTCTCGGGGGTTGAGACGAGAGTCTCCGTGATGGTGAATCTGCTCTGTGACGTAGTCTAGGAAGTCGTGGCTGGAGATGTCGAGCCCAGCAACGGGGCCCTGGTTGTTGCTGTTGTCGGGACCATTCAAGTCGGCATCATCAGGGTCTTGTCCAAAGAGGCTGGAATCGGGCTCCGGGCCTAGGCCAATGACACCTTTGAATGGCTCCTCGACGGGATCGCTGTGTCGTTCGATCGATCCAACAATGCTGCCACGGCCGTGCAAAGGGCTAGGCGCGGTGATGGATTTCTGCGCGCTTCCAGGAGCACGAGTGGCTGACCCCGGCACCGCAGAGCCGTGTCGACTCCATGGCATGAGCACAAGAGATGAATTCTTGTCTTCCATTGCGGGTGCTGCTTCCATTCCGATTTCTGGAGCCGAGTCGTCACCAAATGGCAGCTCGAGCTCGTCCCCGAAACCGACACTCGGTTGGCGGCGGCCAAGTTGATCGCCATGGTCCAAACGCTGCTTTACGTTTCTGGTGTTTCGCCCATCCTCTTGTGCTTCTTGGTCGTCGTCGTCGTCGAAGGCTTCGGATGATTTGCGTCGTCTTCCTCTCGTTGCTTGCCTTTTTTCAATCACATCAACTGGGAGCCCGAGCATGTGAGCTTGCAGTGCCGTGCCGGCAAAATCAGCTGCCAGGGGATGCTGGACGCCCAGTTCCCGCTGCATAGCGCCAACGCCAGATATTCCATTGCTGTATACGAATCTGAGTGCGTTGGCCTTGGCCTTGGCAAGTGTTGTGCTCTTGACTCGTCTCCGAGCGGCCGACTGCATGCTGGCGGCGTAATTCTCCGTCCAGGCACGAAACGCGTCGCGCGGCACGCGGATTTCTCGATCAATCATGTTTTTCAAGGCACGGCCCTGAACGGCGTGCATTGCTGCGGATGTGTTGCCAGCTTCCGCGGTTTCAGTGGTGAGCGTGAGGAGGCCATCAGTGCCGGTGGCCTGCCCGTCAGCTGGCTGCACTTGTACTGCAAATGCTTCTGCATCAGGAAGGGCAGCTTCGCCAAAGTCGACAAGACTGTCTTCATCCAAAAGTTGATCCGTCTGCTGATTTGCTCGTCCACCCGCTTGTGCGAGCGTTGGATCTGCGGAATGTAGCGGATCTGGACTCGTTCCACGCAAGGGTGGCAGTTGAGGTTCAGCATCCATGATACTGACCAAGTTGCCGTCGGCATCGAATTCAAGGCCCATCCCGTAAATGGGATCAAAATCGAACTCATATTCAGCAAATGGTCTGTCAACTTGCATTGCTTCGGGCTCCCGGAACGCTTTATCAAAGGGAGAACTGTGGCAGAGAGTACCGGGCAGCTGGTAGCTCCCGACAGAAAGCGATGACGGCGGCAGGTCAAGTCCGACTATGCTCGATCGTCGGCTTGTGCATGCGCTTGGAACGGCAGATCTATCCATTGGCGACAACTGCGAGAACTTGTAGCTTGACTCCTGCGTTGAGATCAAGTTGGTTCGAATGTCGTAGCTCAAGATCTCGTCCAGCCGGGGAAGCATGGCCAGGGGGTCAAACTGGGGATCATCTGGGAGCATAATATGGTGTCGTCTAGACACGAAAAGTTCTGTTAGCTTTCATTTAGGGGCGGAATGAGGACTGGCCACAACCTACTTGGTCTTTCCCGCCTTGGGATCAGTCTCACTCGTGTTCATGGACCGGAAAAAGGTCATCATGTCCGCCTGCGTCTTCTCGGCATCGGAAAGCACATAGTTACACTGGTGTGCAAAGACACGAGAGACTCCGTAGAGCAGTTTCCCCTGGAGTCGCAGAGCGAGAGGAGCTCCAGGGTCGATGATCTTCTGGCAAGCCTTGGGAACATTGACCCCCTGAATTGTCTTTCTCTTCAGCCTTCGTTGACTGCTGTTGCCCACGGTTGCTACGAGCCTGATATGTATTTCATTAGCCACAAGTGATTCGGCGCTGTACCACGCCCCATGGACAGAAATACCAGATTGTAGAAACGCCATATTGGCTATTGCTTAGGACTTTGAAGGCGGTTAGCGGTCTGGAGGTGCACAAGCAGTATCACACGCGGCTAAGGACCTACTTTCGTGACTGTAGAACATGCTTGCTCTATTTCAGCGTCTTTCTGGCCGTCTTCCTGAAGGATAAACGATGTACGATCCAGGCGTATCATTCAATACACAAAGATTCTATGCAATGGGCGAAAACCAAGTAAACAATATCAACCTCTCTCGACAAGTTCAGCGGCAACAAGGCAGAAGTCTATCGAAATGGAAAACGGGACGCGTAGAGACGCGAGGCGGTAGAGATTTCGTGACGGGCTGGTTTTCTCGCTCCTGGGGCCAGGTGGTGGTGACTGGCGGTTGACGGCTGTCGGGGCTGCTGGCAGCTGCCAGTCCTCAATAGACTGGGCAATCTGATGTGAACAAATCCAGCACCATTATTCAAACGACAATGTCTCCTGTCTGCATTCCATACCTGGCTCATCCCTCCCTTTCTTCCACACACACACGTCGTGCCAGCCTCTCGGGGTTGGATTCATTACTTGCGTGGCCTTAGCCAGGGCCAGGCAGGGACGAGGATCTCCCCCTCTTACTGCCGCCGCTTACACCTCTACCATTATTTTCAGCAAAGTTGACCATGAATACCATGTGTATGTAGGACCCGGAAGCCAAAAGTTTATGAACAAGGACAGAGCGGTTCGGCAAGCTGGCCGCATCAGTCAGGCATATCGCGTCATTGCTCAACGAGTCTTCGACAGTGAGTATATAACAGTGCCATCGATGCCATCGCGGGAGGCCGTTTATCGACGAGTCGTCAACACCATTCCTCTCGGACCTCCCTTTCACGATATAGACAGCCAGACGTGTCGGTCGTCTTGATGGAATGCTGACAGACCAGTCCAATCAATTCGACTTACAGCACCCATTTCAAACCATCATGACCCTCTCAGCGACGGTGCCGTCCTCTCGCGAGACAGGACTTCATCTAAACCAGGACCTGAGATTTGCCGCGCTCACCACGCCGGTGACCTGCCCGACGCAGCATTCCAGAAAGGACTTCGAAAGGAGTTCGGGCAACAGCTCGATGCACAAAAGGCGCGGGTCGGAAACTGGCGGACGCCGAGTATTCGACACGTTCAGCCTTGTCATGACCGAGACGACCCTGACCGAGACAAAGGTCGTCTCGCGTCTCGGCGGGAGCAACACAGGGAATCTACATGCTAGACAAGCGGCGAAGCCTCGTGTAATTGTGTTTGGTTTCTTTATTTCTATTTTTCCCCCATATATATTTCATTTTCTCTTACTATTCTCACGCTGTGCGAATGATATGAGGTTGAGGTGAGGAAAAAATTTCTCTTTACAAACGAATAGCGACATAAATGCTTTCTGGTTATAGAATATATATACATATACATGTATGTACATATAAACTTTCTCGCAAATACCACTTCTCGTGGTCTCAAGAACCGTCTGGTCCGCTGCAACCTCGCGAGTCCCTACCGTGCATGAAACCAGCGACGGGCGGCGCAAAAGGCGAAAACGAACCGGGTAATATGTATGATTATTATTATTACTACTATTATCTTACAGAAACCTAATCTATCCTGTTTCTTCTACATCTCTATTTTATTTTTATTTTTATTTTTCTTCTTCTTTCCCTTTCTCCCCCTTCCTTCCCTCTTCAGAACCAATTCGTTTGCCGCCTCCTTTTCCGTCCCTCCCGTCCCCCATGATCCATCCCTATCAACCGTCCGCGCGCATAACAACACATTGTACAGCCGTTTACGTCTTTTCCAACCTATCTTCTCCAACATGAATGCAACCCCCCCACCCCCCTCCCGGGCCACGCCAGGCCAGGTTTCCGGCCCAGCCGGGCTCCGAATTTGACGAAACAATGCCCCTCCCTGCTCCCTGCTCCCTGCTCCCTGCTCTCCACCCACCCATCTCCGCGGCATCACCCGCTTTTGCACTTTTTCAACGCTTCTCCCGGGTTACGTACATCCATATGTACATGGTACATGTATACGTACATGTATCGGAGCGCGCTCCGGCCAATGGCGCATACTGCGAGCATGAAGAGAGTAAGAGCAAGCCGGACGGATAGACTTTGTCCAAAGCCCTTTTCTCTTTTCTGGTTGTTCTCTCAATATTCACCATGCCATTTTTCTACCCGCGAAAAGGACATATCCTTGTGTCTTTCCGTCTCTTTTCCCGACCTCCATGCATCGTGGATCGCCCGGTCGGCCTAATCTCCCGGTCCCCGACCTTAGCTAGCGAGACAAATGCCGAGTCCATGTCTTTTCTCGTCTTTTTTTTTGTCGGGAAATTGTTTTATTTGAATTGGCACGGACGCAGGGCCGCACGGTCAAGGGGGCGGGATTGCTGATCAGGAGTTTTAATAATGGCTTGTGTTAATGTTTGTGTTCATGTTGTGCTTATTGCGGATGATATGGTATACTTTATTGTTGTTATTACTGTTGTTATTACTGTCGATTAGACAATACGTCCTTGTGCTATTCCTGCTCATTACCCAACCAAGTCCCTGCATTTATGCTGATCATTTCATAATTCCTTGCCTTATAGCTGATGACCATACTCCCGTGTGTTATTGTCGCGATGGAATCACCCCTCGCGTCCGTATTGTGATTATCCAATAATTACTCACGCTATTGCTATTATCATTAGTCATGTTATTGCTGGTGGTGCCGTCATTGCTGTTGATGGATATGTATCTTCTTCTTTTTGGATGCGCATGTCTTGTGTTTGTCCACGTCCTCTCTTGCTCTTGTGTCTCTGTTTCGTCGCGTCTGCTCTTCCTCCAGGTACACACATTGCGTGTCCGCATATACATTACATCTATTCTCTCGTGACAAAAAAAAAAAAAAAAAAAAAAAAAAAACACATCCCGGCATGCACGCATCACTCGCCAGGATGCGGCTATTCTGCAAGGTACGCAGGGTGCGAAATAAAGTGCGCTGCCCCTCTCCTGCTTCCTTTTCATTTTATATGCAGCGCTTGTCTTCTTTTTTTAAAAAAAAAAAAAAAATACTTCTTCTCCTTCTTTTCTCTCTCTTTTTTTTTCTATTCCTTTGGTCTTTGTGATACTATGATGGAGGGGGCTGTATATGATAATATACTTACTTACTTATCTAGTACTTGCGTACGCACTACTTACCTACCAAGTACCTAGTAGATACCTACTAAGTACCTTAAGTACTTAGGTACCAGGCATTAGGTACATACATGTAATATGTACGTCCACTCTGGCTGGGGTACCCGGTGGAAACGCGTGCAGGCAGGCAAGGCAGGCACCACAAGGCAACCAACCAGACTGTCTGGAGTTCGCTCCGCAGCAAGTGATTGGTGCAAATTTCGCGCAACTCGTCTTGGCCTCATGTTGAAAAATTGTTCTCGCAGGCCCACCGGTGCTCTCCGGTGAGTGATTGGGGCCGGCTGAGTCTACAGCTTAACTGAGGTTTTTCGAGTGAGCTGACCTGAGGTGAGGTGGGGCACTAACCTTAGCTAAGGTTATAGTAAAGCCTATACTATAATTTAATTAGCTAAAATTAATAACTATAATATATAGTATTATATATAATTTCTATTAATTTCCTATAGAAAATTTTTTATAAAAATTAATTTAAATTTAATTTAGAATTAAATTAAAATTAAATTCTAATTATATTATAAAGAAAATTTATTTTTATTAAATATAATTCTTTATACTTTTTTTATTTATATTATTTTTTATTAAATTAAATATATTAAAAAATATAATAAAAAAACTATAAATAATAATATTTTTTTAGATTTATTAAATATATATAATAATTTAAGTATTAATTTAAGTAGTTTTAAAGACTTTAATAATATATTATAATATAAAATATTTTTTAAATTAACTTTAAAGTATATTTTTTAAAATTAAATAAAATAAAAGTATTTTTATTTTTATATTATTTATTTACTAAAAATATACTAAATATATTTTAATAAATAGCTATTAATACTTTTAAAATATATATTTAATAATTACTTTTTACTTTAATAATAAAAAGTATTATT
>AFRA01000275.1:0-35719 GCA_000223055.1 Claviceps fusiformis PRL 1980
TTTTATTTAGCTATATTAATTAAGTTATTTATTTTATATTATTTTAGTTAATTAACTTATTAAGTTATTAAATTACTTCTTTTCTTTCTTTAAAATAAATAAAAATATTTAATAAAAAAATTATATTAAAATAAAAAAAAATTAATAAAAGTAAACTTTACTTTACTTTTACTAATTAGCTATAGCTAATATATTTAACTTTTATATTTAAAACCTAACTATAGCTAGTATTATTTATAAAGTTTAATAATTATAGCTATTATTAGTTTAAGTTTTATAGTTTTTATATTTCCTTTAATTTAATTATAGCTAATATATTATATTTAATAACTATAGTTATTATTAAATTAAATTTAGTAGTTTTTAATATTTTAAGTTTAACTATAGCTAGTACTTATTTTATATGTAATAACTATAGCTATTATTATTTAAGTTTTATAGTTTTTATATTATTTATATTATTATTATTTATTTATATTATTTATATTTTAAATAATTTTATAAAGTATAAATAAGTTTTAAAAGTAAGTTTAGGTTCTAGTCTTATTACTATAAAAAATAGCTAAATAATAGGGAATATTATTATTATTATTTTAGCTAAGTTCCCTCTATATAGCTAATACTAAATAATATACGTATATTCGCTAGTTCGACCCACTTCTTACTACCGAGGTTAATCCGCCTCCCAACAAGGCCCGAAGGCATTGGTTCGTTCCACGTTGTGAGCGGCGTTGGACCGACGTTTCTCTCCTCGGCTCCTTTGCAAAGGCTTGGATCTTCTGATGCTGTTACTGCGCAATTCTGCGGCCATGTTGCTGTGCGTTTCCGTACACGTGTGCATGCGTGACGTCAACTTGATTATCTCTGGTGGAGCAATGAAACGGTGGAGAGATGGAGAGATGGAGAAACCCATAGAAGTTGGCGCCGATGGATGATGAAACGACTTGACGCTGGCACCTGCCTGCCCACGCGGTTGACAACCAGTGCCAAGTGGTGGAGTCCAGCGCGTCGCCGTCCCGTCAACCACCTGGCAGGTATGATTGTGTCTTGGCAAAAAGAAGAGGAAAAAAAAGCCCTTTCATGTTACAAACAACACGAGCACTCTTCTAGATGTCCAGCGTCGTGTCACCGCTTCCTCATCCCTCGAAATGCAGTCGAACCACGGAGCCGAGATCATCAATCTCGAGTCACCGCAGAGCGATTCACTTCTTCCGCTCTTCAACATCTCCGACGTGGCGTTTTTTCAACCACCACCAACAACCCCCAACAACCCGTCATTCGTTCATTGCCAGCCACATTTTGCTAGCTTGTTGCTTTGTTCCGAGCTCATCATCTTTACCCCCTCCTGGCAGACAGATGGCGGACGACGGCGGGCAGACGATGGACAGATGGCTGACAGACGGCTGACACCTTGATCAATCGGCGGTTGCAGGGCGGAAGCTCCAATGGTCAAGAGTCAAAACCACTCGCAACCCTACTACAAAGTCACAAACGCTCCTCTGTTCAGTAGCACTGCCCAAGCTTTCGAAACTCTCGTTTGCATCAAAGCTGGGAGCTCATCACCCCAGCGGTCTAGTCTGCCTGTCCTCCCGATCTTTTCGCCTACAATGGGCCATGATACATTATCCATTCGGGCCTTTGGGCCGGCTCGTTCTACCGTCAAGGGTAGTCCATTGAGCGTCTCTGACATTTCCCTCTACAATGACTACTTCAAAACCAGTTGCTATCTAGCACTGGGCATGATTTACTTGCGAGAGAATCCTCTTCTTCGCGAACCACTCAAGAAAGAGCATTTGAAGCTTCGCCTTCTCGGCCACTTCGGTTCCGCTCCCGGTCAGATCTTCACTTATATGCATTTCAACCGTCTCATCAAGAAATATGACTTGAATGCCTTTTTCATCTCCGGCCCTGGTCACGGAGCTCCCGCTGTACTCTCTCAGTCATATCTCGAAGGTGTTTACTCTGAAGTATATCCCGAAAAGTCCCTAGATAGCGAAGGTCTTCAAAAATTCTTCAAATATTTCTCGTTTCCCGGAGGAATCGGATCTCATGCCACTCCCGAAACTCCGGGCTCTATCCATGAGGGAGGCGAATTAGGCTACTCAATTTCACATGCATTTGGGTCAGTCTTTGACCACCCCGACTTGATTGCCCTCACCATGGTGGGCGATGGTGAAGCTGAGACCGGCCCTCTCGCCACATCCTGGCATTCAACCAAGTTTCTCAATCCAATCACGGACGGCGCTGTCTTGCCTGTACTTCATCTCAATGGATATAAGATCAACAACCCGACGATCCTTGCTCGTATTTCGCACGACGAGCTGAAAAACTTGTTCACTGGATATGGCTGGGAGCCCTTTTTTGTTGAAGGCGACGAGCTTGAAAGCATGCACCAGGCCATGGCCGCCACCATGGAGCACTGCGTCGGCCTGATTAAGCAGTATCAAAAGAAGGCCAGGGATAGCGGCAATGCCTTCCGCCCTCGATGGCCCATGATTATCTTGAGAACGCCCAAGGGATGGACCGCACCCCGCAAAGTGGACGACAACTATCTCGGAGGGTTCTGGCGGGCTCATCAGGTGCCCATCACTGATGTGAATACCAATTCTGAACACCTCAAGATACTCGAGACGTGGATGAGAGGATACGAACCCGACAGACTCTTTGACGATGATGGCGCCCCCATTGCCGCTCTGCGAACTCTCTGCCCCGAGGGAAATCGTCGCATGAGCGCCAACATTGTGGCAAATGGAGGCTTGATCAAGAAACCACTCAAGATGCCCAACTTTCAGGACTATGCTATCAAATTCGACAACCCTGGTGCCACCATGATTGGCAGCATGAGCAACATGTCGGTCTTTTTGAGAGATATTATTGCGAAAAATATGCACAACTTTCGACTCTTTGGGCCAGATGAGACGGAGTCCAACAAGCTGGCCCGCGTCTATGAAGCCGGCAAGAAGGTCTGGATGGGTGACTACTTTGAGGAGGACCAAAATGGCGGCAACCTCGCCATGGCCGGACGCGTCATGGAGATGCTTTCTGAGCATACATGTGAAGGTTGGCTGGAGGGTTACATTCTTAGCGGTCGACACGGCGTGCTCAACAGCTATGAGCCCTTTGTTCATGTCATTGACTCCATGGTCAACCAGGTGAGTGGAGACAAAAGGGAAAAAAAAGAATAACAAAAAAAGAGAGAAAAAAAATAAAAAAAAATAAAAACCTTGATTCTATTCAAAGTCATGGTCTCATTTCTAATGCGCGCCCTTCGTCAAGCATTGTAAATGGATTGAAAAATGTCTCCAAGTAGAATGGCGCGCCAAGGTGGCTTCTCTGAACATTCTTCTTACTGCTCTTGTTTGGAGACAAGACCACAACGGATTCACGCATCAGGACCCTGGATTTCTTGATGTTGTAGCCAACAAGAGTCCCGAAGTCGTTCGAATCTATTTGCCGCCGGACGGTAACTGCCTGTTATCCGGTGAGTCATCCATAATAATTTCTATTTGAAGAAATTAAAATATGCTACACGAGACAATTCACTGACTATAGCGCCAACAAAAAAGTCATGGACCATTGCCTACGGTCCAGCAACTATGTCAACGTCATTGTGGCAGATAAACAAGACCATCTCCAGTACTTGGATATGGAAAGCGCCATTCAGCATTGCACCAAAGGCATCGGAATCTGGCCGCGATTCAGCACCGACAACGGGTGCGAACCCGATGTCATCATGGCGTCTTGCGGCGACATCAGCACACAAGAGTCTCTCGCCGCAACGGATCTGTTGCTCAAGCACTTCCCCGACCTCAAAGTTCGAGTCGTCAATTGCGTCGACCTCTTTAAGCTAATCCATCGATCGGATCACCCCCACGGCCTGACTGACCATGAGTGGACGAGCCTCTTCACAGATGACACACCCATCATCTTCAACTTCCACAGCTACCCCTGGATGATCCACAGACTCACGTACCAGCGACCGGGAAGCAAGTACTTGCATGTACGCGGCTATCGGGAGAAGGGCAACATCGACACGCCATTGGAGTTGGCCATTCGCAACCAGACGGACCGGTTCAGCCTTGCCATGGATGCCATTGACCGCATCGCCGCACTGCGAAATCGGGGCGCCTCGGCCAGGCAGACCCTGCAGAATGAGCAGATTGCTGCACGGAACATGGCCTTTGAGTCTGGCATGGATCCTCCAGCTTTGACCAACTGGACATGGCAGCGCGATGTCTTGCGAGAGAGCGCAGCTGAGACGATTGGCTTACACACCAAGTAGATGTGCGAGGGCCTCTGATTAGGGCCGAAGCGGAGTACTGGTTATATATGTACAGTATGTATTTGACGAATTCCACCTGGACATAGGACTCAAGGTCAACGGGAGAGGTCATTGCCGATTTGCCGAACCGTTGAGGATGAATTTGTTTCACATTCGAATAACTACTGCAATCTCGTGCGAACAGGCACCCCAATTATTTGTCTTAAGCGCTTCCTATACTGGACTTGCACACCATATATATACATAGTAACTGCACACTTCCCAACCATGAATTTTCGCGTCTCGCTCTCCTGGTATTTTATATAACATTACAAATGAAAAAGAACATCTAATAGGAGATTAAGGAGTTGAGCGCACAGAGGTACAAAAGAATAACTTTTTTGTATTTTTTTTTAAACGACTAGCTTGGATCGCTTTCGTAGAGAATCCTTTAGCTGCTTGCCTTCTTTGAACCATGATTTTCGTGCCTCGCTCTCCCGGTGTTTTCATATGGAATTATAAATAACAGGGAAGCTCCAAAAAGGAGCTCAAGGAGTTGGGCGAATATTTGAAGTACGAAAGAACTTTTTAATATATATGTATTTTTCTTTTTCGTTTCTTTATTTTTAAATAAAAGAAAAGAAGAGAAAAGACTGGTGGAACAGCTCGGATCGCTATCGCAGAGAATCCTTCAGCTGCTTGTCTTCTTCAAATACTACTTTGCCATCCTTTTGTACAGGCGCAATGTGCACCTTTCTGGTGGCATCATCATCCCCATCATGCGGCGCACTTGGCTCGACCTCCTTTTCCAACAGCCCAGCTGGGTTGCGTGCCCGCTCGATGGCGGCGGGGAGAGCAGCAGCTCCGGCGGGAGTGTCTGCGATCTCGTTGATTTGCTCCCCGGACAGGACGTCGGCAGCGCGGACTCCGCGGCTCGACAGGAGAATCGTGGCGGGCCCCTTGAACTGGAGAAACAGACGGTCTCCCCAGATGGTGCGGCGCGTCATGGTTCGTACATTGTAGAGCGCTGAGGCGAGGAACTTGTAGAGGCCCGAGTTTCGCACACTCTTGGTGAAGTCGGTTTCCGGTAGCCACGCCGTCAAAGACGGGATTTGAAGACGTAAGCTCGTGCTTTTGAACCGGAACGGCTGCGGCGCATTTCTTGATACGGCGTAGGCCACGACGCTGCCCGGGTGGGCGACAAACTCCTCTCCCTCAGCCAAGGTGAGTTGGTAGACCTGTCCGGGGGCGCATAGAGCGGCCAATCCTCTGCCTGTGAGGTGGGTGCTGCCCCAGTGCGCCAGGGCGAGCTTGCGCTGGATCCGCGACGACAGCGTCAGGGTGTGTCCGGTCCATGCGAGCAGGGCGTTGCGCTGCGAGACTATCCAGTCGGTCGTGCCGTCGAGATGCAAGACGGAGAATGTGGTCGTGGGTGACTTGGACGCGATCAATGCTGTGATGGGTGTGGTTGAAGAGATGCGTTGGTAGAGGAATGGGACACCAAAGGCTGCTCGGGGGAGGGGATTCAACACCGACAATGTAGATTGAGCCTATTGTACGTGTCAATGGTGCAAACCATTACGCGGGATTATATATGTCGTGAGGCAATCGTTGGAGATCGAATACACGTACATTGTCTGCTTTGCCAGCCACGGCCACAAGAGTGCCCCGCCTGGTGTAGAGCTTCTGCGATGCTGAAAGAGTCACAGAGAGCATCGAATACGGCGATCCAAGTACTTCGAACTGAGCATCTAGGAGGCAGAAGAAAAGAAGAAGAAGAAGAAGAAGAAGAAGAAAGAGAGAAAGAATCGTCAGCAAGGTGCCTAGAGAACTTGCCTCCCATGCATGTACAGAGCAGACTCACCTGCCATGTCTCTCGAGCTGCGAGACGAAACTCCGAAAGCATCCCTCGTCATGTTGGGCGACTCGGTGGTGGGTGCGGCGCTGATCTGAATACGGCGGCACTGCCAGCATACAAATGCCGCCGTCGTCCTCTGGGGCCGGAAGCCATGAGCGGAGGACCTTGTTGACCTTGCAATCGATGAGGATCCGCGCATCATGTTGTCGTTGCGAGAGCTGTGCCGAGCTGTGTCCTCGAAGCAAGAAGTGTGAAGTGAAGCTTCACGTCCTCGACTTTTGCGGGCCGGCGTGCAAATCGGCTTTTTCCGGCCGCCGAGAACATCTCAGCAGAATCCAAGCATTCTGAGGAGTCTTGACTCTGATTGATTCAGCTTCAGGAACCTCAGGTGGGGACCCGCCGCGGTGCAACTCGCGCCGGGATTGGTCCACTCGGACGTTTCCCAGGGAACTCGTCCAATTTCGCCTTGTGCTCGCGCCAACGCCAGCATCCCTGGACGAACCTGCTGATTCACGAGAGCTTTGATCCGTTTAATCCATCTGGTCAGACCGTCAGACAGCCGTCAATCTATCGTCAATCTACTATACGTGCCTGGCGCGCCGCGACGGGAGTTCCATTGATATCTGAGTGCTGCGGTGCAGCCGTCTGTGGGTTTCCGTCTGTTTCATCTTCCTTGATCCCTCTTTCTCTCCTCTTCTTCTTTTTTTTTCTCTTTTTTTTTTTCTCTTTTTTTATATACATCTTCATTACTCTGCATTGATGCATCCGCCTCGCGTCACTCGCCATGTCCGTTCGCGTCGTCGCCAGAATACGTCCGCTCCTGGAGAAAGAGCTTGACAAGGACATTATTGTTCATCCCGACTGTACCGAGCCCGGCAAGCCAAACACCATCATCAAGATCCCGAGTCCCAAGAACGGTGCCGAAGAGTTCTCTTTCGCGTTCAACGCGGTCTACGATCAATCGACGTCGCAGGAGACGCTTTTTACTTCCGAAGGTACGGTGTACACACCAAAAAAAAAAAAAAAAAAAAAAAAAAACTAGTGAGCTGGGAGTGAGCGCGCCTCGTCAACCATGGTCACAAATCTTTTTTTTTTTTGACGCGTGCGGTTGACGCGTCTATTGTATTCTTCTCAAGTAGGACATGACTAAAACCCTATGTGTATGTGTTTGTGTGTGTGTTTTCTGTGTGCAGTTCAACCGCATCTCAAATCATTGTTTCAGGGACACGATGTCACCATCTTCGCGTACGGCGTCACCGGCACGGGCAAGACGCACACGATGCGTGGTGGTATGAAGCTCGCCGATAGGGGCGTCATTCCACGGCTGCTTTCTGGCATATTCCGGAGAGGAAAGAAGATTGCAAAGGATACCGACGGTCGCACGACGGTACAAGTCAGCTTATCCTACTACGAAATCTACAACGACAAGGTCTTCGATCTTCTCGAGTCGCCCGACAAGCGGACCCCCTCGGGACTACCTCTTCGCGCAGAGGCCAACGGGAAAACCGTTGTTGCCGGATTATCGGAACGAGCATGTGAGGATCTGCGGGACTTTGAAAAGATGTACATCGAGGCCAACACCAACCGTGTCACCGCGTCCACCAAGCTCAATGCTCACAGCAGCAGAAGCCATGCCATCCTACGCGTCAAGGTTACACAGATGTCCGACGACATGATCAAGGCGAGCACTGTGTCTGCAATCGACTTGGCCGGCTCCGAGGACAATCGTCGGACCGACAATGGCAAAGAGCGGATGATCGAGTCGGCGGCCATCAATAAGAGCCTCTTCGTCCTGAGCCAATGTATCGACGCCATTTCCCGAGGCGACAAACGAATTCCCTACAGAGAGTCCAAGATGACACGTATTCTGTCCCTTGGTCAAAACAATGGCATCACCGTCATGATACTGAATCTTGCCCCCCTCCGAAGTTATCACCTCGATACTCTGAGCAGCCTCAATGTGAGCTCTCGGGCGAAGCGGATAGAGGTCCGCGAGATTGAGAACGAGGTCGTCTTTAAACAGTTTCCCAGATCCTACAGCTCCAGCTCCAGCTCCAATACGGTCCCGCGCCAGCCTTTACGGCCGCTGGCCAACGCTCTCAACGCACACAACGTGCACAGCGGCAACGTGGCTGCCAAGGCGAATACTGCCGAGGTGACGCGGCCGATCAAGGCGTTCAGTGTTTACACCGACAAGAAGAAGCAACAGTCCCCTACCAAGACCATTGGCGGGTTGACTTCCATTCCCCGGCCTGTCGTCAGCACGAGCTTGGTCCCAAGGCTGAGCTTGACTCACAAACGACCTTCGGAGCCGGAGTCGACTGGCGTTGTGCGGCCCAACAAGCTGGCTCGACCCGCGGCAGAGGAGCCGTCCATCACCGTGACGGCGTCACAGATCGAAGCCATGGTCGAGAAGAAGGTGGGCGAGATTTTGGCACTGCGCTCGGCGGCCGAGAAGAAGACGATGCAGCAGCTAGTACAGCCGCCCGCGCAGCAGCTCGAAATCAGCGAGGCGATGCAGAGGCGGCTCGAGGCCCTCGAACGGCGCATAGAAAGCGAAGAGCGACGCGGAGATTCCAAGTCGGACGGTCTGCGCTACCTCCTAGCTGCCAGGCAGCACAAGGAAAAGGGCGACGATGCCTCGGCACTCCGCGCATATGAACTGGCGCTGCCCTATTTTCCGGGACAAGTCAAATTGATCGGCAAGATCCAACGCCTCCGCACCCGACTGGGCATCTCGGATGAACACACCACCTCGGTCACACGGAGCCCTAGCAAGAGTCCCCTGCGACACGACAGGAGGATGAGACTTCCGCGCCGAACCACCACCCACTTTGAGAACCCTGGTTCAGACCACGACGACGCCGACGTGGAGGAGGAATTGCTCGATGACCAAACCATTCGAATTCCACTTCGAAAGTCACGCTCCAAGTCATTGGCCCGAATGCAGGTTTTACGACCATGTTACACGGACGACGACGGCGTTGGCTGCGCGTGACGTGGGCTCCGTCACGAGGGCTTGTTAACAGTTGACAGACTCGGGCTCTCTCTGTCTCTCTCTCTTTTGTGAATTTTTTTTCTGTTTTTTTTTTTCCTTTGTCAGCATGAAGCAGAGCAGTTGGTAATAGTATTTCTTTTTGTGTTTTCTTTTTTCTTTGTTTTTCTTTTTCTTGCTTTCTCATTTTTTGGCATAGACCTTGCAAGACCAGCATTTCATCCAAGGCGTTGTGGCGCGCGCAAATTACGCGTTATATGGTTTTTGTCAGAGCGCATAGCCTTGCATATATATCTATGTATGTATTTTCGGACAGTATGTGTACGCGTGTATATGATTACATGTAATGGGCGTACATGCATGTATATATGTATATCTGTATATATGTACATGTATGTGTTCTCTCCGAGGCGGGTGTATTTGTGTCGTGGACTGCCGGCATGGCTGTTAAGTCAAGGGGAGTGTGAAGTTGGGGAAGCGTGTACACGTTTATATACATTGATACATTCAGATAGATGCTTATATATATATCATACAAACATATATATCTATATGCATAGGCATACACATATATGTAATATACAGAACATACGGATTATACATACATATGCTATACAAATATTCACATGTACTATACAGCTTATATCAAGTACGGAGTATGTACTATGCAACTACGGGACATTGGGACAGAGTGGGTGTGAAAGAGGACGGTATTCAGGGTCAGGACAGCTCTCGTTTCTATTGCGACTGAGACTTTTCTTTTTAGGTTCCAAGTGGCACGTGTAGCGCCCTTATGATACGTCCCCGACGTCTTCACCAGCTTTTCTAACCCAAAAAAAATCCATGTACAGGGAAGGAGTCGAGCCATTACAAAAGTGCTATCGCGTGAGGGTGCTCCAAGACGAAGACGAACAACAAGACGAAAAGAAGGAGCCAGGTGAAACCCCAGTGCCCACAGAATTCAAGGACACCATTTGGGACTTTTCTGCCGGCATGCAGCATTTGACATGTCCTGGACTGGCCTATCCAATGCCTGGTGGCCGCACCACGTAAACCAAGAATGTTGAGAGAATAGAAAGGAAAAAAAAAAATAGTAGCTCCCCTTCTCCGTGTACAATAATGTGGTTTCGTAAAAGCGTGGTGCTGTTGCTCGGTGCGGCCCGAGGAACCGTCGTGGAAACAAAGAAGTAAAAAAAAAAACACAAAGCAAAATACAAAAACAAAACAAAGAAAACATTCGTGGCTTTGCCTCGTCGGCTACACAAGACGTCAGAGACTGAGCGCTATTCGGCCGTGTCACAACACGAAAGGGGAATATAGATGACGAGATGCGCGACTCTTGCAGGCGATAAATGATGCAGTCGTGGCGCCACTGAGAGATGCCGCATACCGCACCACCCCCCCTCCTCCTCTTGGCTGCAATGAATGATTGCCTTTCTTAGTTCCGATTGATGTTTCTCTTCGTGTTGAAACGAAAAGCAGTCCTTCATCTGAACATGCTGGTGCGCCGCTCTTCCATCCGATGCCTTTCTTTGAATCCAAATGCGCCGCCAAGACTAGGAATGGAGCTGAAGCGGTTCAGTCGCTTGCGTTCAGGTGTGATCATTTCGTGATGAGGGTTGGGTGAGAACGTGGTTAATCGTGTCGTCTTGGTTGATGCCATCGGTTCTCCGTGAAGGGCGTCGACGCGTGGACTACTCGATTCTGTGGAAGAGCCGGTACTGTTAGGGGTCTGGAAGATGTATTCGCCGTCGACATAGATGGCGGTGGTTTGAAAGGTTGATCGGCGATTACGGCGGCGAGTGTATCGCTGCTCCAGACGGAAGAGCTCCAGTTTCGCCTGGATTCGATCGAAGATGTTTTGCCCCATTCTGGAGCTGGCCCAGGTGCGTAGATGGTGAAGAACTAGTTGTAGGAGAGACACAAAATCGGAACGAAGTAGAGTTGGGAAGATGTGCGAGAAAAAGTCCGACTAGCTGCTAGCAAGCAAAGCAACGGGCACACAACCACCACCCCAAAGCGAAAGCAACTTCTTGCGTCAAGTTCGGGTTGAGAAAACAGGCTTGCAAAAAGTCCGTTGAGCCTGATTCGGAGCCAGGGATAGTTGATTGGTGGATGGAATGGATTGCATATATAGCAAAGACGGGACAGGCAGGCAGGCAAATCGAGTGTCTCCCGTTTCCCTTCGAATGACGCAGCCGGTCTAGACGCAAACGTGCCGGTTTTTATTAAATAGTTTGAAAAAGAGTGTGATCAGGCAATGTAGGACTGGGAATCGCCAGGAGTATCCCACAAAAAAAAAGAAGAAGGAAAAAAAAGAAAAAGAAAAAAAAGACCGGACTGGACGTTGGAATGATCTCGATAGCCGTGGAGGAAGGAAACGACAGCACAAATCATCAAAGGATGAGAGGGAATCACAACAACTGATAAAGGAGAGACGAACGAGCTCCAAGACGCCCCAAGAGCCGAAGAGTGGAAAGAGGAGCGGGAGCCACTAGACAGACGCCTTACGCGGATGGTGTGGATAACATTGAAGGCGACTGGCCGGGGGACAAATGCGCGGCAGAGATCCTGGAGACTCGAGAGGTCCAGGTGAAAATTCCATGCCACGGCTGGACGGAGAGTGGCTGCTCTGTTGCCTCTGGTTGCATCAATGGGATGGATGATGGGACCAGATCAGACATTAATGGGACAATGATGGGACACGGCCCATGGCCTAGGCAGGGGATCAGGACCAGGGCCAGGACCAGGGCCAAGAGAGAGAGGGGGGGGTGTGGTCGACACGGCGACACGGCGGACTGAAGCCTGAGAGACAGAGAGAGACTCTGGTGAACAGAATGACTGGCGGTCTCTCCTGCCAAAATTTCATGGTTTATTAGCATAGCAGCATTTCATTCGATCACTTGCAGCTGCCACGGCAGGCACGACGGCAGGCAAGACGGCAGGCAAGACGGCAGGCGCGACGGGTTCCTGGTTCCCGTCACTGGTGGCTGCGGGCTGCGGCTGCAACGACTGAAACCTTCTCGACCACATGCGCGTTCCCGCGAGCGGCGGCCAGCAATGAAGATTTCAAGTTGCCACCCAGCCAAGACAACCAAGACAGCCAAGACAGCCAAGACAACCAAGGCAACCTAGACATCTTCAACAGAGGGATAAAGGAAGGGAGCATATCAATATCAATTGAAGGGGTTCGTTGGAAACAGGGAGGGGTGTGGTTTGGGCGGTTGAGAGGGCGTACGTAACAATTCTCTCTTGCCGCTTCAAAGCCATCGGATTGGGCCCACCTCGTCTCCATGATCAAGTCCTGACAGTCCTGACCAAGGCTCGGCAATTTTCCAGTCTTTTTCTTTATTGCACCTTGCACCACAAGTTGGTAACGTGACACAGCGTCCCGGCCAAGGCACTCATTGACTTTTTTTTTCTTCTCCTTTTTTTTTAAAAAAAAAAAAAAAAAAAAACTTTCAGTCGTCAATTTACCTTTACCATGGCCAAACTTATTCTAATTGGTAAACAATGGCGCGCAGAGAGGCAGAAGCCGTTTGCACTCACCTCATGTCTGCCAGGCCAAGTGTGACGCGACGCACGTTGTTGGCTCTGCCCAGTCGCCAACACATCATGTTCCTTGTCGATGGACATCGTCACGCCCACTTGCCAGCCAGTCAGAACTTTGTGTTAAACGCCGTTCGCCTCCGCCGTTCGCCTGCCTGTGCAACCAAGTGCCCAGAGCCTACTACATGTTTGTTGACGACGACGTTTGTGACAGCAAGGACGTGGGCGTGGACGCTGAGAACATGATACAGACAGCTCTCTGCCTTGCGGCAATTCAGTATGTCGTATCATGATGTCCTTTCTGTCTACAACTCAACGGACATGAGCAAACTAATCTCCGAAATTCTTTAGGCCAAATGATAGTAGTAGCAGCCAAGCTCAGGATGTCGTTGGCGAACTATACAAAACGGAAGAAAACGAAAAGACCCAGAGACACGGACATGCAATGAGGGCAAAACATTCCTTTGAAACGTATCAAAGAGCCTCTTCTTCTATCTCTTGTGTAATCCCATCTAGTCGTACAAGTGGCGGGTTCTCTCGCTGCCTACTGTCGTACGCACTTCGCTTCTCCATGATTTCTGTCAGATGCAGTATCATGTTGACTTGCAGCTGCGATTCCCATAAGCTCAAGTCGCCGTTGACCCGGCATACCAAAAAGTTTTGAACGGACGCCCATGCAGCATCTTGCCGGACTCACAGCAAGAACCACTTGTGTGGTCTGTGTGGACGCTCCTTCCCTGATGAATGCTGCTTGGAGATAACCGAAACTGTGTGTGACATCGTACAAATCAGATAACGGCGGCCACGAACTCTCATGGAGCTACAAGTATGGGAATCCTTCCGTTTGCCATTTCGCACTCGTACTGTAGCCTCCGTCATATTTCTTCGTCATCTTTGGACCACATTTGGTGCCGAACAGCTGAATCTGGCCATCAATCATTCTCCCACTGACTGCTCACTTCCATCATCAAGATGGCCAGGTGTGATGGCACCATCATCATCTTTCTTTTCGTGTTGGCTGCTCAGGCTTTTGCCTGGAATCAGCTTCCAGTCAACTATTCCCCCGCGAGAAATTTATCAACAGGAAATGGACTGACGCAAAAGTACATTATTGAGATACCTCAAGTCAGTCATTTGTGGGTCGTGCCGGCGTGGTAAACATTCGGTTGATATGTTCTTGCTAGGGATTGTCCATCGATTTCTTGATTCAGACCGTTGACTACCTCGGTGCAGGAAACCACGAGAAAATTGACTGTGGCGATATCTTCGCTGGTGTTGTGGTAGAAACTTCATCGGAGAACATTGATTCTCTGCAACACATCCCGGGTATAGCGAATGTATGGCCCGTTCAGGCCATGTCCATTCCCCCGTCATTTTCTCTTGGCAAACCACCTATCAAGGACGAAGGCATGAACCTCTCGGTTCACCAATGGACGGGGGTGCAAAAGCTACATGAAATGGGTATCAAGGGTAAAGGCACAAAAGTTGCTGTTGTTGATACGGGAGTTGATTATTCTCACGCAGCGGTGAGTTTGGCCAAATGTTTCTTTCACCACTGAGAACTAAATATGCATCTTTCTTTTTTTTTTTTCGTCTCGTTTAGCTCGGCGGTTGCTTCGGTCAGGGCTGTAAAATAGCTGGGGGTTATGATCTTGTTGGTTCGAAATGTACGTCTGCGCCACAGCTGCAAAGAAGCATGAACTGATACGCAAGCGTTTCTATGTGCTTACTGTGCACTTCGCACCAGGGGATTCCCGTTCTGCAAAAGTCCATCCCAAACAGCCTGATACAGATCCTATGGATTACAAGGGTCACGGCACACATGTGGCAGGCATCATCGCTGGCGAAAACGAATGGCGAGTCTCCATCCCGTTTTTGCAATACATCGAGTTTTAACATGTCCAAAGGTTCTCCGGCGTCGCACCTGAGGCTGAGTTGTTCATATACAAGGTCTTCTCCGACGTACGTTGAGAAAGTTCCACGCAAGCTGTACACGCTTCACGCTTATTCGTTCTTGTTCATAGGAGCCAGGGCAGTCGGACACCACCGAAGACGTTCTGATTCAGGCTTTTTGCGACGCGTACAGCGCTGGTGTGAGTTTGAAATGCTTTGATCTACGGAGGTGAATCAGTGGGCAGTGTTGAGCTAAGTGCGGCGGTACAGGCAGATGTCATTACTGCCAGCATAAACAGGCCCAATGGTTTCGTCGACAGTCCGTGGGCCCTAGTCGCCAGTCGTATAGCTCAGAAGGGGGTCTTTGTCTCCATAGCTGCGGGCAACGAAGGCGAAAATGGTCCTTTTTACTCGGGAACTGGCTCAAATGGACGACATGTCGTCTCAGTGGCAGCTATCAACACGACTGGCGACCCAAGATTGCATAAAGCTGGACCAATGTCCAGGCCAGTTGCGGCCTACTTTACCTCATGGGGGCCGACCAATGAGTTAATTCTGAAACCGGATATTGGTGCGCCTGGTTACGGCATTATCAGCACCTATCTTGATCATGGATTCCAATCAGATAGTGGCTCTTCCATGGCAGCGCCGTATATAGCGGGAATTGCTGCCTTGTACATTTCGGAACATGGCGGGCGGGAACTTCACGGTTTCAATTTTTCGACAGACCTTGCCAATAGGATCATTGCCAGCGGCCAGAACGTTGCTTGGAGTACGGGTGAAATCAGCTTCAATGAATCAGCACCGACATTTCAGGTGGGAACTGGTCTTGTTGATGCTCGAAAAGTTCTGTTATACAAAACCCAGCTTTCTTTCGACCCCATATCGCTTCAGGACACAGAACTTTTCAAGCCAGATTGGAACATCACAGTGACCAACCATGCAAATCGAACTGTTCACTACACCTTCCACCATGAGCCGTTGCCTGGAGTAGAAATATATGATGGAGCGGGTGCTATTAAGTTGCTGTCCAAACTGCGACCGCGCAATAACATTTCGGCCATTGTTACACTCCCACCCAGCTCTAGCATCAAGGCTGGTCGTAACAAGACATTCAGGCAAGGATGAATTGGCGAAAATTTTGATTGCGATATACACTGCTGACGGTGTCGCACAGTGTGAAATTCCAGCTACCTCGGCATGTGAACGACGATATGCTCCCTCTGTACAGTGGCAAGCTTCGTATCACAAGTGACAACGACGAAGATCTTTGTGTTCCCTACGGAGGTAAGCTTTTTCCCGCGGTTCACGGCTCTGGACATTTATCAGACTGGGACGTTTCCTAGAGATTAATGTATTTCCATTGGATCAGGTGCGGCTTACGATACTGAAAAGGCTTTCGACACCATGTTTGATGGCAAACCAACGATTGATGGATGGCACGAAGGAGCAAAGTTGGTAACATTTGCTTCTTCCTCTGCCTTTCTTGCGCGCTGATTTTCCCTCTGCGTCCCTAGTTGGTCCTTCGATCCCGAGCAACGACCTGCAGATTTCGCAGATTTGAGCATTCGGCTCAGCTATCCTTGCTTTCATCTGCGATGGGATGTCGGTTTTTTATATGGAAGTCATCATGGCTAGCCCTTTTACTGACACTTGGTCCAGATTTTCGAGCGAGGATGGACCGAATTGGAGTGGCAGTATCCTCCCATAATTGGAGAAGGGGGGTACGTAGGCTCGGCTACTTCAGTCCGCGATTCTGATAAGTTTCTGTGGTTTAATAGCTCACTGGTGGACATCAATGATACGGTATCCTTCCCTTTGATGAGAGTCCCACGAGGTCATGGGCGGTTCTGGTGGTTTGGAAAGCTTTCGAATGGAACAAAGATAGTCCCCGGAAACTACAGGTTGGTACAGTCTCTACAACAATATGCACAACTCGTTGGCAGCTCCCCACCGTTTGGCTAATATTGCGCACATCAAAGTATGCGGATTGCGGCTTTGAGGCCGTACGGAGAGCCCCGTATTTCTGATCACTGGGATATCATGGATATGGACAGTTATACTATTCAAATCTCCCCCGGTAATCGAACAAACGTCACCTTTGCCTCGACTAAAGTGTAGTTGGTAGGTGGATGCGGGAAAAAAACAACACAATCTTTTGTTTTGTTTTGTCTTCAATCTTGGAAGGTGGGTCGTAATGATGGGAAGAAACGTCATGTCATGCATGCATGATATGTCTATTGCCAAGCCACCTATCTGTATTTTAGAAGCAAAATCTGCGAATGTAGTTTCAAGATGACAAGCGCCAATGGCCATTGCTTTAAGCAAAATCTTTTCTTTTGGTCCAGAAGTTCTACTACTATCACGTACTATCCACTGCGGCCGTATTCTGTCGCAACAATTAACAAAAAAAAAAAAAAAAAAAAAAAAAAAAAAAAAACAATCATTTTGTGTTTTTGGTCATGCTCTTTGCACTAACTTTAAAAAAAGAAAGAAAGAAAACGGAAAGAAAAAGAGAAAGAAAAAGATTCTTTTCACCACATAAAGCGCTAAGCCCATTTCCCGAGGAGACTCATAACCGCCATGCCAGTCATTAATCCCACGCCGCCTAGCACGACGGTCAACGTATCCGCATCCGCAAGCTCTGCCTTGTGACCATGAGAAGCCGTCACCCAATCCGCTGCCCACATCTCCACGACACCAGTCCAGACCAAGATGCCCGCGGACAGGGCGTCCAGAGTGCCAATGGCGATGATGGTAGACTTGTCGTTGCCGTTGAAGTGGTTGAGAACCCCGATACCAATGGCCATGCCGATGGGGGTGATGAACGCAAAGAGGGCCGCCAGACTCAGCTTCTTCCACATGGTCAAGCTGAGCGGGGGGTTACCGGGGTCGGACAACCTTTCGGTTGTCTGCTCCGTGGGCGCACCGGCCGACTTGTCCGTGTCGTTTCCGGATTCCCTGCTCAAGAGGTGCGTGCTCGGCGGCGGGAGCTTCCCGTTCGAGCCTGTGCCGATGGTGGCGATTCGAGTCCCCAGAGCTATGCCCTCGAAGAATTGGTGGAAAAGAATGACGACGAAGAGGGTGAGGAAGAAGGAGTCGCCGGCTACGACTAGCGTGAGGCCAATCACTTTTAAGGCTAGTTAGTTAAATTGGAGAGAGAGAGAGAGAGAGAGAGAGACTGTAGTGCTGCGACCTACGAAGAGAATGAAACAGAATCGCCCGCTTCCATGACCAGGATGCTCACGACTTGGTTGGAGAGCAGCGCCTGGGCTTGCTGCTCGTGGCTGAGATGCGGTGTGCTCCTGGTTTTTGTCCTGGCCAGCACGATGCGCTGGCCGATGTATTCGACGAGGAAGGAGAGGAAGATGCCGGTCATGAGGATGGCGGCTGCTGTGCCCTCGTAGTCGAGGTGGCCTAGACATTTGTTTGCGAACATGAGGGAGGCGTGGACGAAGAGCTGTAGGTTGTGGAAGGGTTTAGTTTTTTTTTTTTTTTTTTTTTCTTTTCTCTTTCCATCTTCTCTTTTTTTATACATTTACCCCCAAGTACAGTAGTAAAAGACGTGATGGAATATCGAGCAGGGAAGATGAAAAAAAAAAAAAAAAAAAAAACCTACGTGAACAAAAGCGGTAGAAATAATAATACCGGTGCCGAATTGTTTGAGAATCATGAAAAGAAGAGAAAACTTCTTGGGCAGGATATTATGGAGGAATATGGGGGCGAAAACGCCTATGTATTTTTATTTTTATTTTTATTTTTTTTTCGTTAGTACCGGATTTTTCGTCATGGTGCCGTCTTCTTCTGACTGCTTCATACTGTCGTTAGGAATCAGGGGCGGCTTAGGAAACAACACGTACCGAGGGCGCTGGTGGTCATGATGACAAAAAGGAGGCCGACGCGGAGACCGACGTTGTAGTCTCTTTTTGGGACAGCACAATCGGGGGGGCTGGTGCCGCTGCTTTCGCTGTCTTGGTCGGCGACGCAGTGTCTGCGAGATCATGCATAGGTAAGTTGGTGGTTCATGGTTCAGGCAGGGAACTTGCAAAAAAAGGGGGAGAAAGAGCAAAGGGCGCAGAAGCGTGTGCTTACTCGACTCCGGCGTGGAAATGGCAGTGTTTGTGTCCGCTTCCACTTTCCTTGCCGCCGGTGTTGGTGTTGTTGCCGGTATTTTCTCCGGTGTGCCCTCCGGTGTGCCCACCCGTGTTCTCTCCGGTGTGGGTCCCCGCGCTGCCTCCGGAGTCGGGCAAGCTGACTTGTACATCGTCGCCGTATGGGTCAATGCAGAACCTGTGCGAAGCGGAATGTCAATGAGTCGGGAGGAATTTTTCTTCCGTCGCCGTATTTCGGGACGCGAATGACATCCATCCTTTTTCTACTAACAATTCGGAGCCATGGTTGTGGCAGCCCGTGTACGACGCCGGCAGACCCGTGGTCTGGGTTGGCGTTGTTTGAATGATGTATTCTGTCTCTCCGGGACCCACGCAGAATCTGTCGGCACACAGGTCAGTTTTTTTTTTTTTTTAAGATGAAGATGATATACATAGAGATTTCTTTTTCCAAGATGTCCCGTTCCTGTATTTCACGTACAGTTGCGACCCGTGAAGGTGACATCCCGTGACTGCCGTGACTGCCGTAACTGCCGGCGCCGATGCCGATGCGGTTGCGGATGCAGTCGTCGTAGGAGCACCCGTCTGTGTGGCAGTAAACTGTGCCGCTGCGACACTAACGAGGGTCCAGAGCACGAACAAGGGCAGATACATGGTTGCAGGCCCAATACCCGTCCCGAACCCGAGCTGCTGATGGTCGAGATGGATGAATATCCGGCTATTTTACGCGCCAGGTACAATGAATAGTCGTGCTTGTTTGGGTTGGTGCAGGGAAAGTCTAACACTGCGCCGGGGGTCTGAAATAAGCTTAATGTTTAAGCTGCAAATGTTTCATGATGACCCTTCTCCTGTACTTGGGCTTCTTGGTCACGGATGGTCCGATATCCTCTGATGTCGAGATCACGATGGTATTTTCGCACGACGTAGCACCGGAAGTGAAAATTCAGATGATGAGGGATACAATAAAGATGCAGCCTTCTGACTCAATTATATCCCCAGAGATGCAAATTTGCCAAGACAAGCCCGTTCGGTCAACCATGTCGATTGCTGACCCCCATCCTCCTCGTCTCAAGTAAAGAATTGTTCACATCGCTTGGTCCATGCACACAGCCAGCAACAATGAGTGAGAGCGAAAAAAGAGACACAATTGTTGGAGTGGTCAGTCACTTGGGGGGGGGCGACTCGGTCAGCTTTTGATGACGAACCTTGATGGACACATGGCGGGGAACAGGGAAGAAAGCACCTCGATGATATAGGTTGTACTAAATGTAGGGAAGCCGTGCTGCTATGGTCCATTTATTCGGTCATATATTGGTACTTTGCTGAGCTGATGGGGCTTACATCGAGGCCAGCTGTGCGTGTCTTGCGGGGGGGGGGGGGGAAATAAAATAAAAAAATCGTGATTAATGAGGCTGGGGGCTGACGCACAAAGGTAGCACTACGTCTGTCAAGACCAAGGGATTTGGCCCAAGTTCGTCGATCGCAAGTCTTGGAGAGTAGCCTCTGTACATGCTACTCTTCCACATCGGGTTGGACCTTATACCAGGGAAAAGCGGGTGTGCAGGTTCATCCGTTGTTTACAGGATACCGCGGAGATCCGAGTGGCACTGTGCCAAGGAGAATGATGATGGAGACGCCGCACCAGTCAGGACTTGTCAAGACGGTCCCGTTGGACCTGTCAGAAAAGCCACCAAGAAAGAAACAAAAGACCCTGGTCCAGCGTGACATTCTTCGCCCTGTCCAGTATTTCTTGCATTTTATTGGTAATGTTGCGTGAGAGTTTGCCACACCTGCGTCGTCTGGAACGATTCGAGGATTAGTACTATCTTTGGAGCGAACAGGTTTAAAACGAATGAGGCATTCCAAATCTATTCCCAGTGCTTGAATCAATCAAAAATAACACAAACTTGATGTCATCTAACGGTTGAGCCCGCCAAGTCGACGTCGTCGGGAGTCCTGGACCCTAGCACGTCCATTGTCCGAGAAAAAAAGGGGGAGTTAATAATAATGCACAATAGGCTCAGCGGTGAATATCAACCAACGGTTGGTCCTTTAGAATGAGAAACATGATGAGCAAAAGAAAAAGCGACTGGAGCTCGATGATCTTCGCGTCCTGTACTTGTGTAGAAATAGCGAATTGTACGTCGAACGATGCCAGAAAATAATCATGGAATTGAATTGCCGAAACTTTTTACACGAGAATTGTATGGCGAAATGTTGAACCCACTGTACAAGCTGCCCCGCTGCCCGCTGCCAGCTGCCGACACCTGGCATGTGGGTCACGACAGTGGGTCATGGCGCGGTACTTTAATTGATCGGCCGCCAAAAAACGCGTCTCCCCCGGGTGTTCAGGTTGGGAACGCGCCTCGGATCGTATGCTTTGCGCCTCAGGCTTTGCCAAACTGCACATCGACAGACGGCCTCTGAAGCGGTCCTGGAGAATCACAGCATCTCGTCATGGCGTCCCGACCGGAACTAAAAGTCAGTGGATAACCTCTTTGCCCATCCAACTTGTCCTCTTCCCTGTTCGCTTCTTACTAATCGAAGCGCATGCAACACAGCTCGACGACGAAGGCGGGTTCATCCGTTTCTTCAAGTCGCTTCCACATGTTGGAGAGGACACAATCAGAATCTTCGACCGGAGCGACTGGTACACAGCTCATGGCGATGATGCCTTCTTCATCGCAAAAGCAGTACGCTCCCCTTGGCGCCCGTGTCGAGCATTACAATCCGCTTCTCCTCCTAACCCCCTTGAACCTAGGTGTACAAAACAACGTCTGTTGTCCGACAACTCGGCCGAAACGACTCGAGCGGACTCCCATCGGTTACAATGACCATGACGGTATTTCGTCAGTTTCTTCGAGAGGCTCTGTTCAAATTGGGCAAGCGTGTGGAAATCTGGGAAAGTGCAAGCGGACGGATGAACTGGAAGTGCGTGAAGCAGGCCTCTCCCGGCAATCTGCAAGATGTTGAAGACGATCTTGGCGGTCAGATTGAATCGGCTCCCATGATCATGGCAGTGAAAATCTCTGCCAAAGCTTCCGAAGCAAGGAATGTTGGCGTCTGTTTTGCGGATGCCAGTGTTCGGGAGTTGGGGGTGAGCGAGTTTCTCGATAACGACCTATACTCCAACTTTGAATCGCTTCTTATTCAACTTGGCATTCGGGAATGCGTTGTTCAGTTTGATAAGGGCGAAAAGGACAAAGACCCGGAGCTGGCCAAGTTGAAACAAATCATCGACAACTGTGGAGTCGCCATCGCTGAGCGACCTGCGGTTGACTTTGGCATCCGAGATATTGAACAAGATCTGGCGCGGCTGTTAAAGGACGACAAGTCCATCAGTCTCCTTCCGCAGTCCGAACTCAAGCTGGCCATGGGCTCTGCTGCCTCGCTGATCAAGTATCTCGGCGTCCTGCAAGATTCTTCAAACTTTGGCCAGTATCAGCTCTACCAGCATGATTTGGCGCAGTTCATGAAACTGGACGCCGCAGCACTCAAGGCTCTCAACCTGATGCCTGGCCCTCGAGATGGGTCCAAGACCATGAGTATTTATGGCGTGCTGAACCACTGCAAGACGCCCGTGGGAAGCCGCCTACTGGCACAATGGCTGAAACAGCCCCTGATGGACAAGGAGGAAATCGAGAAACGTCAGCAGCTCGTGGAGGCTTTTTTTTCCGATACCGAACTACGCCAGGCGATGCAGGAAGAGCATCTCCGTTCTGTTCCGGATCTGTATCGGTTGTCCAAACGATTCCAGCGCGGCAAGGCGAATCTGGAAGACGTTGTACGTGCGTACCAGGTTGTTATTCGATTGCCTGGATTCATCGGCACGCTGGAAGGCGTCATGGACGAGGCCTATCGCGACCCCCTGGACGCAGCTTACACCACGAAGCTGAGAGACCTGTCCGACAGTCTCGGCAAGCTACAGGACATGGTGGAGCAGACCGTCGATCTGAACGCACTCGACAGACATGAGTACGTCATCAAGTCCGAGTTTGACCAGGGACTGCGCATCATCCGCAAGAAGCTGGACCAGCTCGACCGTGATATCAGAGCAGAGTTTCACGAAGCCGCCGAGGACCTGGGCCAGGAACCAGACAAGAAGATTTTCCTGGAAACGAGTCACAAGGTTCACGGAGTCTGTATGCGGTTGACAAGACAAGAAGCTGGCTGTATCCGAAACAAGTCGAGGTACCAGGAATGCTCCACGCAAAAGAATGGCGTCTATTTCACCACAAAAAAGATGCAGGCTTATCGACGGGAGTACGACCAACTGTCGCAGAACTACAACAGAACCCAGAGCAGTCTCGTCAACGAGGTAGTCCATGTTGCCTCGTCATACTGCCCCGTATTGGAACGTCTTGCCGGCGTGCTTGCCCATTTGGATGTCATAGTCTCCATGGCTCACTGCTCAGTCCACGCGCCCGAGGCCTACGTTCGACCCAAAATACATGCTCGAGGAGAAGGCCAGACGAGGTTGATCGGAGCGCGGCACCCATGCATGGAGCTGCAGGACGATGTGCAATTCATCACAAACGATATCGAATTCACGAGGGACAAGTCTTCTTTCCTCATCATTACGGGGCCCAACATGGGCGGCAAGTCCACCTACATCCGTCAAGCTGGTGTCATTGCCCTCATGGCCCAGGTCGGCTGCTTTGTGCCCTGTTCAGAGGCTGAGCTCACCATTTTCGATTCCATCCTGGCCCGCGTCGGCGCCAGCGACTCGCAGCTAAAGGGGGTTTCCACGTTTATGGCTGAAATGTTGGAAACAGCCAACATCCTCAAGGCGGCCACCAAAGAGTCTCTGATCATCATTGATGAACTTGGCCGCGGCACATCCACCTACGACGGGTTCGGCCTGGCCTGGGCCATATCCGAGCACATTGTCAAGGAAATAGGCTGCTTCGCCATGTTTGCGACCCATTTCCACGAACTGACCGCGCTGGCCGACCAACATCCCCAGGTCCACAACCTCCACGTCACAGCGCATATCAACGGCGGTTCCGGCACCGACAATGGCAAGCGCGAGGTGGTCTTGCTATACAAGGTCCAACCGGGTATCTGTGACCAGAGCTTCGGCATCCACGTTGCCGAGCTGGTTCGATTCCCGGATAAGGTCGTGCGGATGGCCAAGCGCAAGGCCGATGAGCTCGAGGACTTCACCACCAAGCACGAGGACAACGCTCTGTCGTACAGCAAGGAGGACGTCGAGGAGGGCAGTGCCATGCTGAAGCAGCTGCTGAAAAAGTGGAAAGAGCAAGTCAGCACGGGCACGGGAGACGAGATGAGCTCGGAAGACAAAGTCGCCAAGCTGAAGGAGTTGGTGGCCGCGGACGAAAAGCTGCTCGCCAATCCTTTTTTTCAATCTGTCAAGGTCTTGTAAATTATGATTGTCATTTGAGCGTTTTTTTTTTTTCCTCATCATGTTGGGTTCCTGCTTTCGTTTTTCTTCAGATCTCGGCGTTGGGCTGGGGATGCTCCATCGTATGTAGGCGAGTAGATAGTTATCTTGGGTCACGGAAGGGGCAAAAAAAAAATAAAAATAAAAAATAAAAAATAAAATAAACAGGCGTCCATGAAATACAGTAGCCATCTACAAGTGCGCGACGGCGAAATTATGTCCCTTTTTTCCATTTGTCTGAATGATTTTGCCCTGAAATTTGAATTTTGATTTTAATTATTATTTTTTTGCCCTTGAAATGATGGTTGGTCTTGCGGAGTGCTTTGTCTGGGGAACGTTCTACCTCTTCGCAATCGAACCTAATACCTGGAGTGTCAAGCATGCATGTCGTCGCGTTTTTAGAGCTGAGTTGCCCTTACAGTGTCTTTAGGTTGCATTCACGGGGTCTAAGAGGCGAAGAAGCTAAGCTACATGCATATTAAGCATGAGCAAGCATGGAAAGGATTGATAAAAAAAAGGGGGGGAGGAATTAAAAAGGAAAAGCGGTTAAAAAAAGAAAGAAGAACAGACACTAAAAGAACAGGGAAAAGAAAAGGGGAAAAGAAGGGGGAAAAAAAAACACAGAACTCCAATTGTCTAGTAAAGACATCTCTTTCGCCCGCCCCCGGAACAAAAGAGGTACATATATACACGTTTTCTGACCAGGAAGCTCCTGTTTCGTAGCATATCCCTCCCAGCGCCCCCTCTTTATTGGCTGCCCTCGACTGTCGCGTTGACGGGGTTGATTTCAAACCCGTACTTTTCCTGGATGCGCTGACGTCTTCGCTCCTCGTATCCGGCAGGGGTGATTCCTATTGGAAACACAGAGACGTTAGCAAAAAAAAAAAAGGCAAAGAGAGGAGAGAGAAGAAGAAGAAGAAAAAGGAGGGGGGTGGGGGTTATCAAGATGGCAATCGCGTAGGCCACGGATTGGGACAGGACATGATTCATCGGGCCAGGTACGTAAAGGGGACCACGAATCGTACCTCTTCCTTCGCCAATCTCAGCCACAGTCTGCTCAATGGGCAGACGGGTGGTGCGTCTCAATCTCTCCTTGCGCTCGAATTCGTCGGATTCCTTCTTGAAGGAGTCGATGCGGCCGCCGAGGAAGTACAGTGCGCCTTGAACGAGACCGACTGCGCCGCCTAGGCCCATGACAACAGGCATTCGTCGAGCTATCGTTTCCACAAAGAATTACATGAGTTGTGAACAAAGTCGCGGGTCATGCCTCTCTTCCAGACCGTACGATGCGGGGTTTCCAGGGACGATGGGGAACAGGTAACTCACAAGGAAGACCAAGAACACCTCCACACATGAAACCACCAAAGGCAGCGGCCCAGGCATCTTCTTTTTCGCGCAGGTTCATCGCTGTCCTGGAGAAGAAGGCATATGCAGCAGGACCGGCAGCTATAGGAGGAGAAGAACAGGTTCGAGTCAGTCAAGTTCGTCTACCTATTCTTCTTGCTTTTCTTTTCTTTTTCTTTTTCTTTTTCATTTTTTTATGACATGTTCTTTTCCGCGCCGCAAGTACATAAAACGTCACTGGCTGAGGATCGCGAGTGCATAGGAACAGGCCGTCCGTACCGCATATTCCAATAATGGGAGAACCGCGCGTCAAGACGCCAAAGGCACCGACGTTGCGCTTCGACATGGCGTTTCGGATGGCGGCAAGGAAGAAACCAGCTCCCAGACCTACGACTCCCGTCTTGACCGTCTCGTCGAGAACATCGTGGGGGGCGTAGGGCTTCTCGGCTTCGGCGTCCAGATAAGCCTGGCGGTGGCTCGGCGTCGAGTCGTGATTCATGGCGACCGGAGTATTGCACAACAGAGGGCGGGGCGGGAGACGACGTTTCTGTCAAAGGAAGAGCTGTTCTGGCTCGACGGACATGGACTTTGGTGTTTGGGTACGTCCAAGTTGGCGGACGTGACCGGGGGGGGGAGGAGGCTTGAGGGCTCACGTGATTCGTGAGCAATTGAGCGACGGGGATTGGTTGGCGCGGGAAGCTCTTGGGGTGAAGACGAGAGTGGGGGCGAAGAGAAAAGTGGAGAAGAAGTCGAGAGACTTCGATCTTGGATAGAAAAGTTGCTTCAGCAAGAGATTTCGCTTGTCCATGGAAACGATATTCAATCGAGGCCGTTCTGATTACGGGAGAGAGAGCTGATTGAGAGCGCATCAAACGAAGCAGAAGCTGTTTGCCTGTTCATAGAAGTTTTCTGCGCCTCCTTCTTATGGATTATTGATCATGTTCTTCTCACGGTAACGTCTCATTTACTTTTCCTTTTACACCTTGCACCGCCACGCCAACCTGTATCAGGATCTTTCTCTGAGCAGGCAAAGGTAACGGGGACTCAGTCTCCAAACACCACGCTGCGCGAGGCCGCGCGCTATTTGAGGACACACAAGACACAGTCACACTCAGAACTTCGGCGAGCGATCCAGCAATGAGTTTAATAGGCGCAGACGACGCGCTCGATGTGGCAGCACACGATGCATCCATGGCTTCTCCCGCAACCACCACAGCAGCACCGGCATCAGCATCAGCACCAGCACCAGAAGAGGCTCCCAAAATGTCCAAAAACGCACTCAAACGCCTCCGCCGCATGCAGGAATGGCAAGACGGGAAAGAGGACCGCAAGAAACGGCGCCGCGAGAAGCGCACCGCCACCAAGGCCCGTCAGAGGGAACACCGCGCCGCTCTGCTGGCCAACGGGGCCGACCCGGCCACGCTGTTTGCCAAGAGACCCCCCGCGCGGCTGGTGCCGGTCGCGCTGATCCTGGACTGCGACTTTGAGAGTTACATGACGGACAAGGAGCGGGTGTCGATGACGAGCCAGGTGACGCGGTGCTACTCCGAGAACCGCAACGGCAGGTACAAGACGCATTTCTGGATCAGCGGCTGGGGCGGGCAGATGAGGCGGCGGTTCGAGACGGCCATGGAGAGTCAGCACCTGCACTGGAAGGGGGTTGGTTTCGAGGAAGGGGATTTTCTGGCCGCGGCGGTGAGGGCCCGCGAGGCGATGAGGTCATCCGAGACAAAGGAGGCGGGCGAGATGGCGGAATCGCTCAGGAGGAGTGCCGACCACGGCGAGCTGGTGAAGTGGGTGAGGGATGAACGGGAGCCGTTCCCCCTCGCTGGGCCGGTGCCGGCCCTGGACGAGGCGTACGGGGACGTGGTGTATCTGACGTCCGAGTCGCCGTATACGCTGCAGAGACTGGAGCCGTACACGAGCTACATCATCGGGGGGCTGGTGGACAAGAACCGCGAAAAGGGGCTCTGCTACCGTCGCGCGGTGCAGAGGGGCATCCGGACGGCCAGACTGCCCATCGGGGAGTACATGGTGATGCAGAGTCGGCAGATCCTGGCGACGAACCACGTGGTGGAAATCATGGTCAAGTGGCTGGATTGCGAGGATTGGGGAGCCGCCTTTTCGCAGGTGATTCCGAAGCGCAAGGGGGGGAGGTTAATTGAGCAGCAAACGGGGGGGGCAGCTGCAGCAGAGGGGGAGGGGGAGGTAGTCCAAGAATCGAAGGATGTAGACGCCGGGGAGGACGAGGACAAAGACGAGGACGAGGACGAGGATGATGAGGCGTTGCCAGGGGGTGACAGTTGACAATCGAGATACGAATAAGCGGACCGAGATAAACTGTCCCGAAAAAAAAGAGGGATATGGCAAAGAGAGGGAAGAAGAAATCGAAAACCGTGAAAATTGAGCGGCAAAACACGCCACCGAAGAGATCAAACGCATTGCTTGGGGACATGCAAATTCGAATATCCTGATAGAATACACCAATGCCAAGCATTCGCAGCAGAATGGAAAAGAATATATAAACACCAGTGCATATATGAGAGGCGGACCGACAAGACAGGGAAGTAGTTCCGCACGTATCCCAGAGAAGAAAAAGACAAGAAAAAAAGAACCACCTTGAATGCATCATATGCCGTTACCCATTACTCCAAACCCGACATCAGTCCCCCTGCTCGTGACCCGGTACAGACGGCATGCTCCTAAAACTCCATGGAACTTTCGTTCCGCTCCCTCTTGACGCGCGCGTCCTTTTCGTCCCGGATGATGCCATTTACAAATAATCTGAAGTAATCGACGTATGGTTTGAGGCTCGTCTTCTCCCAGTCAGACACGCCCTTGCCCTTGTGATTGTTGGCATCTCCGTCAGCATCCCCATCTGCATCTGCATCCGTACTCGAATTCGCATCGTCCTTGCCACCGTCTTTTTCGTCCCTCCAGGAATCAATCTCGCCCAGCAAGCCCTGTACAGTCGGCACGGCTAGGGGATCAAAGTCCTCGAGCGCCTTGGTGTCAATGGGCACGCAGACGCGGCCGGTGCCGGGGTGCACCACAAAGGGACTCTTGAGCAGGTGATTGAGTTTCTTGCTGACTTCGATGTCCAGTCGCGGGTACGTGTATTCGAGGACAATGTCTTGCTTGGCTTCGAGAAGGGCGCGTGCGTCGAGGCTCTTGCTGGCGCCCGTCTTGGCCACGGCGTCGATATCGGCCCACTTGGACGCCGAGGCCCTTTCGGGGGAGGCGTCCCATTTACGACGGAGGGACTCATTGAGGTTTCGGTCTGGGAGTAGTTGGAGGAGCTTTTCGAATCGGTCTTCTGTGTTCCAGGGGTCTTGGACCTCGAGCACGTCTTGCTGGAAATGGGTCTTGAGTATCTCCAGACTTCGGCTGTTTTTTGTTGTTGTTATTTTTTTCTTGTTAGCGTTTGTTCGTAGTGTGCAGGAGAGAATTTTGCGTCTTGTCTTTTCTTGCGGTTTATTCCTTTATGCCTGTGGGAGGTGAATTCCGGTGTGGCGTTAGCAAATAAAGGGAGGTTACTTACGCAAGATGTGGATGCAGCGGCCGACGAACATTGACCTTTTTCCCGCTCTGCGCACCGCCCTTAATCACCTCGAGATAGCCAGCAATGGCCCTCCTCTTCTGGTCATCCAGACTACGGACCTTCTTGTCGCAGACCCACGCGTGGACACCACGTCTTCCTGAGTACACCCACATGATGTGCTTGAAGCCAAAGTCTTCGCGCAAGGCCACATCCACGACCTTGATAGCCATGGTCATGAACCTCCAGCACTTGTTGCAGATGTTGGCCTTGTCGCAGCAGGTTCGTATGTCGTCGTAGTCTGTCAAGTCGATATCAAAGCACAGCTCCTTGGCCAGGGGCTTGAAGGCGGATGAGTTGCGCAGGGTCTTGCGGTCTCGCGGGTTGGTGCTGTAGACGGGGCCGATTTCGAATCGCGACGGCATCAGACGGAGGACGTCCTTGCGGAGACTGGCGAATGTGATGTCTTGTGTTAGTGGCAGATAAGAAGAAGGAGAAAAAAAAAAAGGCGCGGCGCCGTTTGGGGTTCCGCACCGAGGAATACGCCAGAATGCACATACAGGTCAGCCGTAGCAAAAGATTGATATCGGAGGTAGGCGTCGTTTTGCAATGTGAATGCAAACTCGCGGTGTCCAAAGTCGTTTGTAGGGGTCGGGCTATGGTTGAGCCACTGGAAAAGATGGCGCCATGGAAATAATCTTTGGTAGAAACTCCGCATCACCTCTGGATCGGATGCCTTGATTGCGGCAGTGTCTCTGCAACAACACCAATGGTTATTTCAGGGGCTTGAGGACGACGCCGGAACAGAAGGACAAGAAGAGAGAAGAAGACGAAAAGAATAAGTAAGGGGGGGGGGGGGGGCAGGCTTTTGCGGACTCACGTTGGCGATGGCATTCTCGCCGGCGGGCTAGAGGGCAGCTGCTTGATGGGCGCAGAGCTAGGAAACTCGTCATCGTCGTCGTCGTCATCGTCGAACAGTTCTGTCAACCTGACGTTCTGAGCGGCGATGGCACTTTTTTTCTCGTCACTGCGCGTCGTCGTTGTCGTGGTGTCGACGCCGTTGTCGTCTGCGGGATGAACAGGGCCGTCGAGAGTCGCAGCGTCGGTCATGACTTTGTCTTGGGCAGCGTCTTGGGACGACATGACCGTGGCATGGATTGTATAGATTGTATGGGTGCTGGCGGCGAGGAATGAAGCACGTCCATGTCAACTTGGTGATGGTGAGCAGTGCACAGTGAGCGGGAGGCGCGTCTGGGCGCGTCGACGATGATCATGACGCGTAAATGGGCCGGTCAGTGTTGGCTTGCTTTAACAGTGGCCGGCGGGAGGTGCCGTGTCAGACTGTCAGTACTTACTTAACTTGTATACCTCTATCAACACATCGATACATACTACTACCTAAGTACTTTCAAGTACCTAGATACCTATATGCGCTACATGCCCAGCTCCTCAGCTACTGGCAGGCGATACCGATTCTGCCTCGAGAAAATAGCCTATACATGGTGTACCTCTTGATCCCCAAGCAACATTGAAGCACCTGGGTACCGGGTGACTCCCCGCCCCGCCCCGCCACGCCGGAATCCAGCTTTGATGGCTTTGATGCAGCTTGAGACATCGGGCTTGGCTCCTTCACCTCTTCTTCATCTTGCCGGGGACGCTTCACCTTCGCCTCTTGGCCACCTCCAACAACCCTCATGCAGCCCTCCACAGACCCATGACCTGGTCCGAGGCCGAGAGGACAGTCCGACCAGACATTCCATCGCACACGTGTGCTGGGAGCATGCATGAATGCCAAATGCACAGAGCAGCACACCAGACATTGACTGATCAGCAATCAGCACCGTATGCTCGACAATGACCGTTTTGCGCTTCAGCGCATCCAACTCTCCAGCCATCCATGTCCATCTGTGTCGGTCTATCCATGCTGATTCACATTAATCAATGTAGACCCAGCTGACCTATGCTAACCCCTCCTTTCTCCCCCAGCTAGCGTTCTAGATCCTTCGATTCGTTCCAGCCTCGCCCCCAAACACGAAGCGGCCCAGTAATGCCGTCGTGGGAGTCCATGAGAACGAACCACTGTCGTCATGGCGGATGTCCTTCAATGTAGACCGGTCGGCAACTTGCGCCTCCAAAGACAGACAGTACACTCCGTTTTCGTCCTCGTGGTCACTGGGGCTTTATTTCAGCTCCATTCCGTCCGTACATGGATAGATGTACACGTCCTTTCAGCGCGGCCGAGACAACATGGGCCCAGACCCAATGTCATGTCTCTGTCTCATCCATGTGGCAATCATTCTCGGCATAAGTGATTTGTCCTTTGGAGGTGATTCAAGGTGAAAACTGGGGAGGGAAACAGGGAGATGACGCATGATAAGAGCATGAGACAATCAGGCCTCTCACCAGCCAGCCAGACCGACCACTGCGTTGCCTCACTTGCAAGAATGTGACCGTCTCGAATCTTGTTTCTGCAAGACTTGTTTTCGTTGCGCTGCTCCATTTTTTCGGGTCTTCTTGATTATCCTTTCATGTATTTTAATCTCCTCTTTGCGTTTTACCTCTTCTTTGCAAAGCAACAGATTCCTTGTACATTATTCAACCGCAAACGCGATGCGCCATTCCACATCCCATCTCATCGTTCCAGAAGCGCGCCATCTCCCGAGAAACACAAAACAGAACCGAGTTAAGAAAAAAAAAAAAAAAAAAAAAAAAAGGACGGGGGGGGGGGGGACTCAAAAAAAAATCTCCTAAACCAGAGACTTTGTCTCATGATATTCTAAACTTTTACCTGATGGTCTTCCCGCGGCTTGAAAACTGTGCCCCAACCAGTTTAGGAATCAGACCTACTCCTGTGCCGAAAAGAAAGGGAAAGAAAACGAAACCTGATAATAGGAATCACAAAAAGACGCACGTAGCAAGCACATCACACAGGATGTGGATTTGGTCCCGAGAAGCACACCCCCTCTGTTCTCTCGGCCGGGACTTCTAATCAACATCAACGCCCCGGTGTCGTTTTGCAGTGTGTGTTGAGAGTGGATAGGAAGGTTGCCAGGAAGTGAAGAAGGGGGAGGGGGTGTGCGTACTTGTCTTGCTCAGGAAGCTCAGGTAGCTCAGGTACCACATCCTTTACACCTTTTTTCGCCCATCAGGTTCTCTATTATACTTTGTGCTTTTCGTTGTATTATACTTTGATTGAAACTTTAAATGTTACCTTAACTCAATTCCCTTCATTTCTTAATCGGTGCTCTATGTCTCTTTCTTGATATCTGCTGTAATCGCCCCCACCCGCTTTGTCTACTTTTGCAGGCAGGTCCTTACACAGCAAGAGACCTCGGGATGTGTAGCCCCTCAAGCCTCGTTATTAGCACCCCCACGCTTCTTCACGCCCCGCCTCCACACACACCTCAGCCCCCCCCCCCCCCACCAATCTCCGTCAAACCCCGCCTTCGCACGCCGGTCCAGACCGCAATAGACTCCGGCCTGGGAGCCAGGGGTCCCGGACAGGCACATCCTGTGCAGTATGCGCCACAATCTACAACTCTGGTGTTTGCACATTACACATTACATCCCCATCCACATGTATGTGCATGCACACATAATATGCACGTACTTGGCCGGAATATATCAGGCAGGTACGCAAAAGTACACGTGCGTGTATTTATCAATCCGTTGGTTCCCCCGTCCATCCGTCCGTCCGTCCTTCCATCCTGCCATCTTTCTTTCATTCATCCATATTTCCTTCATACACTTTCCATTCATCCATTTCCATTCATCCATTCTTCCCACCCGCTTGCTTTACTTGCGCCGCGTTTTTCAACGTTGCCTTTCGGTTTTCTTCCAGCTGTCCTTCCTGCGCCCTCCATTTTGTGGTTTTTTTTGACTTTTTTGGTTGCCCCTTCCAACCTGCATGTTCTGATATTTCCGTCCTCTTCTTTCCTCTTCTTTTCAATAGTCCCCTCTTCCCCGTCCCCTCTTCCCCCATCCCCATCATGCGCAGGACACTTCTATTCACGCGCCTCCTGCCTGGCTCGTCAACCTGAATAACCACGACCACAACCACAATAATCACAACAAAACAAACAGCAACACCGGCACCGACAACAACGGCCTTGGCCTTCGTCATACCAGTTTCACCATAGACGCCCCTACCCTGGTCAGACACATGCTGTACATCCTCCAGCCAGTCTCACAACCGGTCTGAGTCTCTGGTATTTTATTATATTCATCTCAAATGCATAAGCAGGTCTTTTCGGAAATCGCTTTCCACGCAGTACCCCCGTTGTCTATCAATGCGCCATCTGAAAACGACGCTCGTGTCCCAGCCATTTCAACTACCCAGCTGATCTGATCCCATCATGCAACATGTCCGAGCGATTTCCAGCGCCCTTTCAAATTAACCAGAACGCCTCTCCATTTCGTATCCACGCCACGCACGCTGATCGGGGACATATTAAATTCTCACAAGAGAAACAACCCCTTCCAGGCAGCCTCAGACCTCGCAGAGTCCCGTTACTGGTCATGACTCGCTACTCGCAGCTCCATGCGTATGTATCGTGAGGAAAAGCAAATCGACTTCCTTGCCTCGTTCCACAGGCCAGCCTTTTTTTCTTTCCGTTGCGCAACCCGGCGCGAACTCCCGACAGTCGAGCAGAGCAGTCTTGGGCGAATACGCAAGACAAGAAACCAAGACAATATCGGTCCGCACGTCTGTTCTTCTTTTTCTTTCTCCTTCTTAAACGTCGTATTCGCACACGACCTCGGCATCGCCGTTCCGTCAACCATAGTTGGACTGGGCCGCATTCAACCGCTGACGCTTTTCTGGAGGGCTGTCATGTTCTGAAGGATAATTCGACCGTCCCATGCCATATTGATGGCCCCCATTCATTATGCCGTTCCATTGGTCGACGCTGCCATGGCCCATGTGTCCTGGGGACCATCCCGAGTTGTTTGCTCCCGGTGACGTCGACTCAAATTTGAGAGACCCGGCAGGTCCACTCATGTACGAAACGTGGCTCATCACAAAGCTCGACTCCTCTCCATGTTCCGGTGGGTTCTTCAGAAGATGAGCCAGATTCGTCTTGATCGATTTGAGCATTCCCTCCTTGGTAAATGGTTTTGCGAGCACTCCGTTCATGCCTGTGAAGTGGCTATTAGCAATTTTTCTCCCTCTCCACGTCTACGACCCATGGCTTTCCAGAACGACTACGCTCTCAACAACAAAAGGGTTCAAATCGAAAAAGAAAAAAAAAAGGACAAAAGGGGGGGTGAAGCCAGCTTACCATGTTCAAAATATCCATTCACTTCATCAGGTCGGATATTGGATGTCATGGCAATTATTGGGGTGGCAGGGCAATGCTGCCGGATGTACATGGTTGCTGAGACACCGTCAAGGCGCGGCATAATGATGTCCATGAACATCAAATCAAAATGGTCTCGACCTACACTGCTGACCCGCGTGTAGGCATCGACACCGTTTTGCTATGAAAAAAAAAAAACACAAAAGGCGTCAGAATTCTAGCAATCTTTGACACCCGTTGAAGCATATGTCTTTTACACAAAGGGAAGGAAGGCTTGCCGCAGGAGAGACATCTTGCGCATTGGCAACATACCGCATGTTCAACCTCGCAGCCCATCGAATTCAGAAATTTGATGCCAATCTTGGCGCAAGTTGGGTCGTCCTCCACCAAAAAGACTCTAGGCTTCTTCGTGCCCCATAGTGGTGCAGACCGATCTGGGCCAGGAGAAACCGCGGCGGGAGTCGGCGCGACGGCAGCTGGCGCTGAGGCCGCTTCCGTAGACATGGTTGTGCTTGGGGTGCCCTCGTTGGGGATCGCGAATGGAATTTTATGAATGTGGTCAGAATGGAAAGGATCAATACCGACGGTTTGGCCCACAGGATACACGGGATATCGACTTAAATCCGTCATGGGATCATGTAACATGGGCACCGACACGGGCGGTATCATTGCGGCCGATTCGGACGGGGCTGCGTACATGTCATGGAGACGCTCCAACTCTCTATCGGATACGGTGTCTGGGGTGACGCTGGATAGAAGCTCTCGAGCTCTGCGCAATTCCGGTGCACCGTCATCTACATCACCGGTGCCGTTGGAGTTCATCGACTGGCCCATCATGCCTCTATTGCGTCCGTCGTACGGAGACAGGTGGTTGAGCATTTCAAATTGGGCCTGTTTCTGAGCATTAACCATCTTCTGCAAGGTCATTACTTCATTCACCAGCAAGCGGTTTGTCTGAGACACTTCGGCAAACAGTTCCTGTAGCTGCTGGACTTGCTGCTGGGTAGCTGTCAGTTGCTCCGAAATGACACTGACGTGTTGGCTGGTGGTGAAATCCTCGGTGACCTGTGGTTTCCTCGGAGCAGGTGCCTTCCGTCGGATATTATCCAATCCATCCTTACTATCGGCGCGAAAGTACGGATGTTTGAACTCGAGTACCTTGACGGCGCGTACGGATTAGCACTGTGAATGGATGATGCATGGCATCATGATGCCACTCCCACACGCGCTCTACGTACATTACCCCCTGGATTGGACGATTCACTGTCGCTTGATGGCTTCACCTTGTGAAAATCGTATTTATTTAGTTGTCGAATAAAGCTTGACATATTGCTGTGCTTGAAATGTTTGGGAAGAATGGAACGCGTGAACTTCTCGCCCTGCGTTACCAATGTCGATGTCAGTTGGTTCTTTTTTTTTTTTTTTTTTTTTTTTTTTTTTTTGTTTTTTTTTTTTTTGTTATTTCTTTCCG
>AFRA01000276.1:0-35710 GCA_000223055.1 Claviceps fusiformis PRL 1980
AAAAAAGAGAGGTGGGATCCGGATCCCTAGAACTAGAATTACAAAGGCTTATATACTTTTAACAAATCCTAATAAATTAAGATTATTAAATACTAAATATTTTTATAAGGAGGTTATTTAGTTACTATATATATATATATTAGTTATAAACTAAGAACCTTTACTATTTAAACTAGAAAATAATAAGATTTAAACCTTATTTATAATTCCTAAAGAACTATAAGATTATATATAGGTATTTTAAATAGAATTAGTAAAAAATCTACCTATTTATTAAGATATTAATTATACTATTAATCTTAAACCTAGAAAATTTCTACTATATAGGCCTATTTATTTATTATCCTTAGCTAAACTTAAAGCATTATAAGCTTATTTAAATAAAAATTTAGAACTTAAATATATTTAAGCCTCTAAAAGTCCTACTAGCATACTAATTCTATTTATACTAAAAAAGAATAGTTTATTATAATTATATATAAATTATTATAAATTAAATAATGTTATTATTAAAAATTATTATTTATTACTACTTATTTCTAAAATTCTAAACTGTATTTTAGGTACTAAATAGTTTTTAAAACTTAATATTAAAGAAGTATATTATTATATTTAAATTACTTAGGGAGATAAATAAAAGACTGCTTTTTATATCTATTATAAATATTATAAATATTTAGTTATGCCTTTTAAATTAACTAATACACCTACTACTTTTTAATATTATATTAATTAAGCTTTTTAAGGTCTTAATAATACTATATATATTATTTATTTAGATAATATTCTAGTCTTTTTAAAGACCTATAAAGAATATATAAAGCATTTAAAGTAAGTTCTAGATTAACTTAAAACTATAGATTTATTTATATATTTAAGTAAATATAAATTTTATTAGTAATTAATTAAACTTTTAGAATTTATTCTTATTAGAGAAGGAGTTTAAATAGACTTAAAATAAGTTAAGACTATTACTAATTAGCCTAAGCCTAAAACCTATTAAGATATTTAAGTCTTTTTAGGATTTTATAATTTTTATTAATAATTTATCTATAAATATTCTACTATTATATCTTTATTAACTACTCTCTTAAAAGGGAGCTAAAATAAGAAAAAACTAAGATTAGTATAATTAAGGGAAGAGGAATAATATATATATTAAACTCTTAAAAACGCTTTTACTTATACTTCTTTATTATTTTATATCTATTTTAAACTTTTTATTTAAATTAAAATAAATATATTAAAATTTATTATTATTAGAATTTTATTATAACTAAATTTAGTAGGAAAATATTACCTAGTAGCATTTTAGTCTTAAAAACTATAACTTACTAAAACTTATTATAGTACTTTAAACTAAAAAATATTAGCTATTATTAAATTATTTTATTATTAAAGATATTATATAGAGGGAGCACCTATAAAGGTTAAAGTATTAACTAACTATTTTAACCTTTAATTCTTTATAAAAACCCCTAAATTAAATAATTAGTAATTCTAATAATATATTTTTCTTACTCTTTATAATTTTATTATTTAATATTAAAAGGGAATAACTAATTCTACTAATACTTCTTCCTAATAACTAGATTATATTTCTTAAGAAGCAGAGAATACTAATAAATTAATATTAGAATTATATACTAAGGTAGTATAACTTAATATTATAATTACTTTAAAATCTATAAAAATAAATATTTATACTAAAATTAATACTTTTAGTATTAAGAGCCTAGTAGAGAATATAGAATTGCTACCTTATTCTAACTTAATTAAAGTTAAATTATTAAAGAAAATAAACTCTCCTTATAATATAAGTAACTTAGAATTATTACTAAATTTAATTAAAAGAGCTTAAAATTTAAATATATAGACTTAAGACTAGCTAAAGTAAGTTTATAGCTACTAAGATTTATAATAGTTTATAGATAAAAATAGAATCTTAAGATATTATAATTAAGTGTTTATTCTAAATTTAAAGGCACTTAAATTAGTTCTTTTTAAAATATACTATAATAATCTATTAGCTAGATATTTTAGTATAAAAAGAATAGTAAAATTACTTAAATAAAAATTCTTTTAAATAAATTTATACCTAAATATTAAAAATTATATTAAATTCTATACTATTTATTAAAGAGTTATAATAAAATAGTATAAGCTATATAGAAAACTAGAAAATTTATTAATTCCTAATAATCTTTAAATAGAAATTTTAATAGATTTTATTATAGGTTTACTATAAACTATTTAGAAGGAATAACTTATTAATTCTATCCTTATTATTATAAATAAATATATAAAATATATTATATTTCTTTTAGTATTATCTTTAATTACTACTATAGAACTTACTAAATTATTTTATAATAAGGTTAAGTTAGTCTTTAGCGCACTAAATAGTATTATATCTAACTAGAGTAGTGTATTTACTAGTTAATTTTAGTTAGAATTATGCTTTACTTTTAAGGTAATATATTAATTATTAATAGCTTTCTACCCTTAAATAAATAAATAAATAGAAAGAGTAAATTAAATATTAAAACATTACCTATACACCTTTATTACTAAATTAGAGTATATTTAGCTATCTCTACTAAAAACTACTTAATTTACATATAATAATACTAAAAACGCAACTATAAATATATTACTAAACATAGCCTTATTTAGATATAATCCTAAATTCTATATAATTAAGGATAATTTATTATATAGAGAAGTACCTAAAGCTAGAAAGTAGGTATAAAAATTATATATATTAAGAAATAGATTAGAAGTATAATAAATATAAACTAATAAATTATAAACTAAGTACTATAATTAGAAACACTAAGAAATAACTTTTAAAAGGGGGGATTTTATACTATTAAGTATAAAGAACTTATAATTTAAGTAGGAAAAGTATAAACTACTTCCTAAATTTATTAAGCTATTTTAGGTTTTAAATACAATTAAAACACAAGCTTATTAATTAGCACTACTAACTTAATTATTCTAAATATATAATATATTCTATATTAGCTTACTTAAAAAATAGACCTCTAGAAATAAAGAAGAAGAATAAGCCCTACCTATCTCTAAGTTAGATTATAACTCTAAGGAATAGGAAGTTAATTAAATTAAATTACACTATTTTCTCTAAAAGGAATTATATTATTTAGTTAAATAGAAAGGATAGCTATTTAAATATAACTAGTAGCTAAATACTAAAGCGCTATAAAACGTAAATTAGTTAGTAAATAAATACTATATATTCTTACCTAAATCTAAAAAGAATAAAATTTATAAAGGGCCCTAAAAACATAGCTAACTATAAAAATATCCTTTAGAATAACTCTAGAAAAATCCTTATAAAAATAATAACTACTTACATTTACTAAGCGTTTATTTTATATTATTTCTATAGGATTTTTCTTTATTTCTATATAAAAAAAAACTATAATAATTATACATTCACTTATATTCTAATTATATAAAAATTTAATACCTAATTTTTTTTAATCTTTTAAAGTTTTAGTAAAAATTTCTTTAAGAGTTATAGAAAGGTTAATATTCTCTATTTCTTTATTAAATAAAGCTATAGATTTTATAAAGATTAAAACTATTATTTAGTATATCCTTAAGTGATAATTATTATTACTATTAAGATATAGTATATAATTACGCTAAAATTTAGTTTAATCTTTAGCTAACTATAACTAAAATTAGTTAACACCCTATATTAAATTAAAGAAAAAGGAATAGGAAATTTACTAGTTTTTTAGGCATTATAAATAAAATGTTATAAATACCTTAAATAGTAGACACTTTTATATTATATTTATTAATATTTTCTTAAGAATCCTATATTAAATTAGCATTATTCTTTATTTTACTTTAAAAAAAATCTATCCCCTTACCTTTAATTATTTCTAGTAAAATTAAAAACTATTCTTATAATAATAGTTTAAGATAAATTATATAAATAAGGAAAAAAGATTATAAAAATGTTTCTATATCTTTAGTTTAAATACTAAGAATTCTTTACTAGCTAAATATATTATATTGCTTATAAATATGTGCGCTTTAATAAAATTATTATAGTATACTAGTAATAATTTTAGTACTTAGGTAAATTATTAGTATATTCCCTTTAATTTTAGTGTTAGTACTTACCCTATAGTAAAAGTATATAGCTAGAGTGTAATAACAGTATTTTATACTATTAGGAATGTTTTTATAAGAAGTTAATAGAGAAGCAAATCGCCCCTCTTTAACTATAGCTTTTAAAGCAATTAGTATTGTTTTTAGATACTAAATATATTTTTTAATTTAGATAGCTATAGTAGTATTTTCTAACACTACTTTTGCCTAATCTTATATAAATTTGCTTAACTTACTGTAAGTATAACTAGGAGTTATAGTTAATTATAACTTCTTTCCTTTTTTTAGGGTTATAAAAATAACTAGAATCCTAAAAAACTTAGACACTAAACCGCTAAGATAAATTTACTTTATAGCTTTTTTTACTAATTTTTTTAGCTAATCTTTCTTATATTTTTTAGTATAATAATATATATAGGAAAGCAGGGAGCTTAATTTATTATTTAAATTAAGATTAATTATTTTGTCTCCCTATAAAAAATAACTAAATAAAGAAAAAGGCACCTAATTTAAGCTAGAGTTAGTGCTAACGTTAGAAGCAGAATCCTATTGCGATTCTGCTTAATATTTTAAGGTAGGATAACTAATAAGATTAGTATTAAATATAGAATTAAATATAATTAAGTAATACACTATAATAAAAAATAATTAATATAGAAATCTAATTTAAATTAAATACACCTACTATACCTAATTCTCTAGGTCCCTAAGGAAATTAAATTTTTAGTAATTTAATTCTATTTAATTAATTAATTTTTTCTATTTTAACTATAACTCTATAATAGCCTAATAAATCTTAGACTAATTTAATATTTAAGACTTTTTAAGTCCTGTTGTTTAATAACTAGATGCTATAAGATAGTATTAGAGATAGTTACTTAGCTAATTTAAATATAATAATAAATTATATAAGAATAGGAAAAATAAAACTAATACTATAAATATATAAATAACTAAAGAGATTTAATAATAAGTTAAGGATAGGGAAAGAAAAGGGGAGTTATATACTAAATTCCCTACTAAATAAATAACCTATATTATATTTATAATTATATGCTAAATTAGTAAACATTACTAGTTTAGAAATAGTAATAAAATAAATAAAAATACATATTCTAAATTAGAAATATTAATAAAATAAGCATGTACCTAATTATAATAATATTAGGTTAATGTTGCCTTAAGGGGGGAATAATTATTATGCCTAATTTAGTATATATAGAATTTTAGGTTTAAATATTATATACACCCCTATTATAATTCCCTTTCTAATTAGAGATAAGTGGTTATTAAAATAAATTGGATATTTATGTATTAGTAGCGTGTTATAGGAAAATAGGTATTCTAAATTAAAGGATATTTGTTACGGTCCGTTCCTAGGGGCGGAACCCACCTCACAAAAGGAGGGTTCCGCCGCGCATAGCTAGAGAAGAACAACTTCAACCATACATACACTCGACTACCTACCTGTAACTTGAGTGTTCCTTCTTCTTATGACTTCATGACGTACCACACCTATTTGTGTGAGTACCCCCATTTACGTGTGACATCCAGCACGTAACAATATTTCCCTAGGATTTAATAGGGAATTGCTTTAAATAGAGAAGGAAAAAGAAAGTAAGTCTTAATCTAGTAATAATACTAGTCCTATAAGAAGTCTAAAGAGGATTTAGGTTATATTCTTCCTACCTAATCGCCCCTAATACTCCTTGCGACTAGCATAACATTATAATATTAATATTTTATTAAGCTATAAAGAGTTAGTAATACTAAAGGATATCTTTCCCTTTAAAATAAAGAAAAATACTAAGGATATAGCTAATAACCTTAACCTTAAGGTAATTAATAGTAGCGTTCCCTTATATAGTATTATATACTTAAATAATATTTTATTTATTATAAATAAATTTAGTATTAAAATTATAAATCTTAATTTAATAGCTATAGAAAAATTTATTAAACTTACTAATATATATAATATTTACTATAACTAAGGGATAGTACTAATACCTAAGAAGGAGTAAATATATATTAATTTTATTAATAGTTAGTAAAATTAGCTAAAACCCTTATAAGTATACTATTTAAGTAAAAAGGATTTTAAGAAATTTTATAAAATTTTTAATAAAAAGTATAAAGCTAGTAAAGTATTTTACCTTAAGGTAGGAGAAAAGGTATTATACTTATACTTAGGTTTCCTTATATAATATAATACTAGAAAAGAATATAAAAGAAGAGTAATAATTAATATAAAATTTATAAATAGTATTACTATTCTAAATATATACCTTTTACCTAACTAAGGGGATATTATAAAGGATATTTATAAAAAGTATTAAATATCCCTTCTAAATACCTTTAGTTTCTTTAACTAGCTCCTAATATAGTATAAGTACTATAATAAAATAGTAATTATCTTTAAGAAAGGAATTAAGGTATTCTATATTACTATATAAGGATATAAGAATTTCTTAGTATATACTTAGTGCTTTGTAAATAAGTAATTTTATAAGCACTAAGCCTTTATATAAATATATATTAATAACTTTATAATTTTCTTTAATACCCTTAAAGAGCACCTAGTTTACCTTAAGATTATATTTAAAATCCTTAAAAAATACTACTTATATATAATAGCTAAGAAGTTACTTATTAGTTATTTATTAATTTAGCTTTTAGGTTTTATTATAAATATAAAGAGTATTACTAATACTAGTAACTATATTAAGGTATTTAAAAACCTTTAGATACTTACTATACTCTTAAGTCTTAAAACCTTTATTAAAATAGCTAGTTTTCTTTATATAAGGGTCCTTTAGTTTAATTTATATATTAAACCCTTATAAAATAGAAAGATTAAAATACTTTAAAACCTTTATAAGAAAAATAAACTCTTTATTAGGTTATTTAAGTAAGTATAGAAATATATAGCCTAGTAGGTAAGTTTTATACCTTTAAAGTAAGAAATTATATTTTTTAAAGCAATTTAGGAACTTTTATATACTAAAATTCTACTTTAGTACTATAACTCTAAAAAGCCTCTTTTCTTTAAGGTTAATATATATAAGAAGGGTTTTAGCCTATATACCTTTTAATTAATAATTAATTAAAATAGTATTAATATTCCTAAAAAGGATATTAGTAGTAATAAACTATACCCTATTTTATTTCTCTCCTAGCTAACCTTAGCTATTAAAAAGAAATATAGCTTAATAAAGGCAAAGGTAGCTATAATTATATAGGGAATAAGAAAACTAAGGAAAATAGCTTAATTTAATATATTAGCTATAAATATTATTACTAATTACTTACTAGTAAAGGGAATTATTAAGTATACCTCTTTTATAATAATAAATCTTAATAAAGCTAACTTTAAGCTTACTAAAGTTACTAATTATCTCTTATAATTTAAAATCTATATTATCTATATCCCTAGCACTTTAAATATAGTACCTAATATACTCTCTTATTTACTAGTTAATATTAGCTATAGAGAAGTAGCTAACTATAGTAGCTTTAATAAACTTAATACTTATATATATTTTAAAGAGAAATCTATAGCCTTTATTATTATAAATAAGGATTTAAAGAATTCTATTATAATAAAGTACTAATATAATATAAAGTATAGCTAAATTATTAAGGGTATTACTATATATAAAAAGAGGCAATGCTAAGCTAATTAAAACTAACTATATATTTCCCTATATAGCTAGGACCTTTAAGATAATAAACTCCTTTATTACTAGAATTTAGAAGGATTATACTAACTTTATATCCCTTAAAACTATATAAAAGCCCTTCTTTAGTTAATTTATAATAATACTTATTATTTTAAAGTAGGGAGAATAGCTAAAGAGCTTTTTATAGTCTACTTTCTATATATAAGTAGCTAGATATATATTTATATAGTATACTATAATATCTATAGAGAAAATATAGTTCTTTAATCTTAAGCCTTAGGGGAAATAGAACCCCTTTAAATAAAACCTATACTTTTTTATAATATTTTATTAGATTTTATTATAAATATACTAGAAGTTAGCTTAGAAAATATAATATAGGTAGTAGAAGGATTAACTATTTATAACTTACTTTACTTAATTAACTACCTTTTTAGTAAGAAAATAATTTTTATTCCTAGCTATAAAGAGTATTTAGTAAAAATCTAAGCTAAACTCCTACTAAAGAGACTCTACCTTACTAACTAAGGACTATTATAAGAAATTATTAGTAATAAGAACCTTAAGTTTATCTTTAACCTTTAAACTATACTTTTTTATAAGCTAAAAGTAAAATTCCTTATAGTAGTAGTATATTACTTATAAACTAATAGTATAGCTAAGTATAAAAATTAAACTATAATTATTATAGTATAATATTATACTATAACTAACCTAGATATTCCCTAGCCCTTAATATTTCTAGCACTTTAATACTACTTTAATAATATAGCTATAGCTTTAATTAACTAATTACTTAATAACCTTATACTTAGTTATAAACTACTTATAGTAATAAACCTTTTTTTAAATCTAAATAAATTTATTATAAACCCTAAAGATACTAACCTATTAATACTTTAAAAGTTATATTAAAGGGAAGCTAAGTATATTATTATAATAGTAGCTATACTTATAAAAATTAAATATAACTTTTAGTATAATTTAGTAAATATTAATATAAGGAATATAGTATACCTTAGGCTATACTTAGAATATAAGCTTTTAGGTAAGCTTAAAAAGAAATAGTCTTTTTAGTATACTAAACTATATAAGGTTTTAAAGTAAATCTCTCCTTTTTCTTTTTACTTTAACTTTTTACTAACTTTAAAGGTTTATTTAATAGTTTCTATAGCTTATATCTAAAAATTATAATAAAGTAAAGACCCTTTTAAAAGAGTTAAGCCTATATTACTACTAATAAACTTAACTAAATTAAAAAAAATAAACTACTAAGAAATTAAAAGAATTTAAAAATATTATATATAATTTTTTTAAAAAAAAAGTAAAAAGCCTTATATTAATTTCTTAATTTACTAAAATAAATACTTTACTAAAGATAATTAGTAGATTTCTAAGGAAAATATATATATTAATACTATTAAAATAATTAATAAGTACCTTACTATAAATACTATTAATTAAGATAAGAAATACTATAAAAAAGGTCTTATAATACCTTTTAATTAATAATATTCTAAGTTATACTAGCCCTATATTTAATTTTATAAATATATATAGAGAATTCCTTATTAATAGAAAATATTAATTATTTCTTAACTCTTAGTATATTATAAGAGCTTACTTTAAGCTTACTTCTATAAAAGCCTTATTAAGGTATATAAAATCCTTTACTTTTTATATTTATTTACTTTCTTTCTTTACTTTCTTTTTTTTACTCTTTTATTCTTTTTTTCTTAAAAATTTATATATTACTACTTTCTTTTCTTATATTAATTATTTAGATTAATTTATAGCTTTTATTAACTTATATAAATATACTACTTAAACTTTAGACTTCTTTAAGCCTTTTTATAGTATATTAAATTTACTAGCTAAAGGTTATTAGTATTAGTTTTACTAATTACTATACTAAACCTTAGTAAAAGTTAAGCTAGGAAAAGTATTAGTAAGATATATATAGTAAACTCCTATATTTTTCCCTATTTTTATATATTTAAACCCTTATTAAGCCCTATCCTTATTAGTAGCTTTTTATAAGCCTTTTAAAGAAATTAGCCTTTAAACTTAAGAATAATATAGATTTTTATAATATTAACCTAGCTAACCTATTAAGACTTATATTTAACCCCTATCTTTAAGAGATTAGTATCTTAACTAGCTAGCTAGGAAATACTTATACTACTTAGAATAGTAAGTTTTATAATAAATATAGTAATAATATAAGTATACCCTATATTACTCTCTAGACTATTATAGTTAATTATAATAAGAATAAGGATATTTCTAATATAAATAATATAGATAATTAGGGGATAGGTAATGCTAAGGGTATTAAGGCTTAAGCCCTAGTAGGCTAATTCTTAATAAATATAACTACTAAACTATTAACTACTACTAAGGATATAGTAAAGTATATTACTAATACCTTAATATACTAGTATTTTTATTAATTTAAAAGAGCTAATAGTAAAGTATATAAACCTTATAATAAATTAAATAATATTAACTTTATAGCTATAGTTAATATAAAGAAAGACTATATAAAGTAGTAATATACTAATAAGTAAAGACTTAAAAAGAAAGATTAAGCCTTTAAAAATATACTTTATATTTATAATATAGAATTTACTAAGGCTAGAGCTAGAATTAATTAGAATAGATTTAATATTAAAAAAGGTAATTCCCTTTATAAGCTATACTTAAAAGTAATAGCTTACTATATTAATATTTTTAAAGGACTTAATGCTTAAAGTAGTAAGGCTATAGTAGCTATTATAAAAAGCAATAAAGCTTAAGCTAAAGGTAAATTAAAACTTTTAGTAATTTATACTACTTATAACTCCCTTTAAATAGCTATTTTTATTTAAAAGAATAGGGATAGCTATAAAAACTATTACTAAACCTTTTAGCTTCTAGCTAAGGCTATTATTATTACTAAATATATAAGCAATACCTTTAGCTACTTAAATAGAACCTTTAGTAGCCTTTTAGTAATAGTTAGTAAGTTTTACTTTATAGAGATTCTTAAGCTAAGCGCTTATAAGGCTACTATTATAGCTAAGTAGTTATTAGGTATATAAAATAGAGTCCTTATATATATTATAGTATTAAAAATAGCTATAAAAGCTCTTAAGTTTATTATAATAAACTATAGTAAACTATTTAATATATACTATAATAGTATTAAAGGCCTTATAAATATTTATAATATTATAAAGACTAAAACCTTAGGGATAGTTAATATTAAAATTAAAAAGGCTATTAAATCTATACTTATAGTAAAGGCTATAAAGGATATAGAATTCTGCCTTATTATATTAAAGAAATATAAATTTACTATAATTACCTTAATTTTTATTATTAAAACCTTTATTAAATTACTTTAAACTAAAGTAAAAGCTATTAAGGCTAAGATATAAACTATTAAGACCTTAGTAGCGCCCCTTATAGGCACCCTTAGGTTATTTACTATAATATATTCTAATAAGCATAATAAGGTTAATACCCTAACTCCTTAGTTAAGGTATTTTATATATAATAAGTGCTAGCTAGCTAATATAAGTAGTTTAATAACTATACTATAAAAAGGGGATTCTAATAATTTATTTAATAGAATATTTTAGTATTTCTATTACTTCTTATACTATTATTTTAGTAGTGTCTTATTATATAAATTCTAATAGTTATATAAGTATAAGTAATTTTAGATATTTTATATTACTTTCTACCTTAAGGGGCTAGAGTTAGTAAAATATATAATAATTTAGTAAAATAGTTTTAATTTTATAACTTTTATAGTTAAAAATATAGAATCCTTATAGGATTCTACCTATAATTAGTTAATATTAAGGTAAATAAAATATATAAGTACTTCTAACTTTAAGCTATAAAAACTATATTTTTATTATATAGAAAATATTATTAATACTAATGCCTACCTTAGGTTATAAAATACTATAATATTTTAGTTCTTTATTTACTTAGCTAAGGCTATAGCCTAAATACTTAGGTATACTACTAAGTATAAAAACCTTACTTTACTATAATTCCTTTATAACCCTTTTTTAATTAATAATATTATTACCTTCTTATTATAAGCTACTTTTACTCTTTTCTTTATTATTATTATTAGTGTTTTTTTTATACTTAGCTATACCCTTTACTATCCCTTTAATAGCTACTTTTCTATATAAAACCTTTATTTCTTTATATAGCTATATAAAGTTTCCTTAGTTTTAATATAGAAACTATTATAACTAGCTATATAATACTAACTTTACTTTAAAAAACTCTTTTAACTAAAAAGAAAACTAACTAAAATTATAAGAAAATACTTAACCTTTTTACTAAACTAAGTAATATATATTTTAAGGCTTACTATAGTACTAATACTATAGGTAGTATATAATAAATAAAAAGACCTTCTATCTTTAAATTATATTATATTATAACTACTAAGAACTTTATTAAAGGGGGTTTTTATAGAATATTTCTACTTTATAAGATTTATAAATTATACTACTTTCTAATAAATAGTAGCTTATTAAAGCTAAATATAGCTTTTACTTACTATATTATAAAACTAAGTATAAATACTTTTATTTAGCTTTTTTTAATTATTATTATTTATATTAATAAGACTTTTACTAAGTAAAACCTTTAAGCTTATATTAAAAATAGCATTAAAAATATAATAAACCTTTATAATAGAATTATCCTTCCTAGAATCCCTTAAGCTTAATAGCTTATTAATTTCTTTATCTATTTTACTAAGGCCTATAACTATACTAATATTAGCTATATTTCTATTACTTATTATAAACTAGTAAAAGATTAAGCTAGTATTTTTATTAAGTATTATTTATATTTAGTTAATATATACTATAAGGTTCTTTATATTAGTATAAAGAGAATCTAAATACTTACTACTTATATTTAAATACTAGCTAATAAAATAAGCTATAATATATATACTAATAATACCTAAAAGGATTAATATAGTATAAGTGCTAATAAAACTAAGTTAAAACTTAACTTTAATATAATATATTTCTATAAAAAGGTAGGTTTTACTTAATATTAAAAGGAAGCTAAGGCTATAGTTATAACCTTTAATATCTATATCTTTAATACTATAACTAATTACTAAAGATAAAAGATTTTTAAAAGAATCCTAGTTAACTTTATAGTTTAATATACTTTAGCTAGTAATATTTACTTTATAATAGTATACTAAAACTATATTATAAACTTTAATAACTCTATAGCTAATAAGGCTATTAGTAAGGAGAAAGCTACTAGTAATAATAATATATTTATAAGTAATAGAAATAAGTAGTAATAGTACAAAATATAGTAGTATACTAAAGATAAACCCTAGAGGGTATAATAGTTTTATAAGAAATATAAAATATTACACTAATTTTACTTACTTATATTTTCCTTTTTTATTAGTATAACTTTTATAGATTAGGCTATAACTTAGCTATATATAAACTCTATAGCTTTATTTCTTTTTCTTTTAATTTCTTAGCTTTATAAATAAGCTATTATAAACCTATTTTTTTCTTTTTTTTTATTTAAGTAGCTTAAAATAAACTATATTTTTTTCTATAAAAAGGGGGATTTATTATAATTTATTCCTAAAAATAGAACCTACTTTATAAAAAAAAGGTTCTACTATATATAGCTAAAGAAAATAACTTTAACTATATATATACTTAATTACCTACTTATAACTTAAGTGTTCCTTCTCCTTATAACTTTATAACATACTACACCTATTATGTAAGTACCCCCATTTACGTGTGACATCCAGCACGTAATAATATTATAAAGCTACTTAACCTTTAAGCGCCTACTAAGCTTATATTAATAATACTATAATATAATATTATAAATATTATACTTTATAATGCCTTTTATAATATTAAGGTTATTATACTAAAGGTAGCTTAGAATCTAAAGTAGCTAAATACTATTATTATAAAATAGTATAATTTTATCTTATAATATTATAACCTTTTCTTACTATATATATAAAAGTAGTATACTATTAAGCTTATAATTATAATTAAAAATATTTAAAGACTTTACTTTATTAAGAGTATAGGTTTTATTAAATATTATAATCTTAAGCTTAAAGGGGTATTTAGTTATTTAAAAGCTTATATTTAATTAAGTATAGCTAATATATGCTTTAGTTCTTACTTATAATTATTATTATAAGTAATACTAATAACCTTTATAATAGTAAAAAAGGATTTAATAAGGATTTAATATATTTAAAAGGGTTTAATATATAATAACACTAAAGCTAAGGTTTTTTACTAGAATTTATTATAAATTTAATATTCTTAAGGCTATAAAATTCCTTATTAAAGAAAGCTTTTATAATTATAATAAAGAGCTTTATAATAAAGGGCTTAATTAATTATAATAAGTAAAAAGGCTTAATTATAATATAGCTTAATTACTTTACTTATTTATATAAAAGAACTATAAGAATAGTAGCTTAAAGCTAAGTCTATTTTCTCTCTCCACTAAATTAGGTAGAGAGGGCAATACCGGAGCCTCCACGGCTCCAGCCACAAAGTTGATGCCAAATAAGCCAGGGACGATGCCCGATAAACGGTCCCTTCATGTTTCGCGGCTTTGCAGACGACCCACCTGCCAAGCAGTGGTGAATCCTGATTGGGGAATACATACAACGTGACCTCTCCGATTGCTATTACCAGCGTGTGATGAAGATAATGTTAAGTTTTTTTTTTAAGTTTTTTTTTTCTTCCTTTCTTGTCTTGCAACCCCGGAGCAGCCCAGAACACAATGGTCTGCGATGAAATGTTATTGACCCGTTATCTGTTTTCTATCCCGTCGCTGCCGCGCCCAAAGTCGCACTCTTAGATACGAGCAGATCGCGCGATCATGCCGTGTCGGTCTTACAGCACCTGGCAGTGGAAGCAGATGGATCATGGATGTCCCTTGCCTCTAATCCGCGGAACGAGTCTGGTCAAGGGTCAGCGTAGATGCTGGGTGTCAAAAACGACTCGGAAGAGATACATACAGCACATGGTATGTACTTGTGTATGTCTAGTCCTATACACAAACACATGTAAGTGCCTACGCGCGCCACGCTTATTCCATGTCATGGCTCATGATGGATCTGTCGGTGTTCTTAAGAGCCGTGATTATTATAACATATCCTAGGGGCTTTTGCAGTAATGATAAAACCTAAAATTTCACAAAACGTAGGTAGACGCATGTAATGAGCACGCCTTGCATTATACATACCTATTTGGGCGTGTTTGAAGTAAGTATACAGGGGAGTCTGAAGCAAAAGAATTCCTACTTTACCCTACTTTACTAGGGTCACGTCTCCTAGTCCGCCGACTCGTGCTCCCCAAAAGATGTTCAAAATCATGCGCAGGCTTGCCGCGTACTATAGATTCGTTTATTGGCGTTTGCGACTCGAGTAGTTAGCCAAGGCTTCTCCATATCAGAGAACGGTTTACCCCCGCAAGATAAGACTGGAAAAGGCCTGCCGCATGGCCTCATGGAGCAGTCCTCGGGAAGGCTGCAACAGACGTGTCACGAAGAAGGCTTGAACTGAAAGTACGCACGATGAAAAACAATGAAAACGCAATATCTTACTACTAAAGAACAAAAAAAATTCGGGCAAAGCGAGTCCCTCTTTCAATTTTGAGGTATCGCAGATGCGAAAAGCAAAGCAATTTGATCCTGAGTTATATCTCAGTTCCAAGCAATTTTGCATTTATAGGGACGGAAAGTCTGTCAAGCATCAATCATTCCCCTCTGCTCTACTCAAACGTTACAGCATTTAGCGTTCGGGAATTCAGAATGACTGAATCAAGTGGGACTGATTACCCAGGTGAATGAGATGTACTTTTTGTTCGTCGTGGCGGGTGGAAGAAACAAGTCGGGTAACCCGTGGGCTCTTAGTTTGCAACCAATGTCGATGGAAGAAGATCAAGTAAGACAGAGCAAAGCCCGCGTGTGGGAATTGTGTCCGTTCACAGCCTCCCTCGGATTCTTGGAACCGGTCTTAATCTTGCTCTCGCAACCAAGCAGTAGCCATACCGTTTTAGGCCTGAGCAGTCGACTGCAAGATGTAGAGGTAAGAGACTTGCCGGGTTGCGGATAAAGCTCGCTCCTGTCGAGGCCTTCTCTAATGCTGTCACCCTGCTGCGTCGTCAATTGCCAGACTGCAGTGAGCGAAATCCAGAAGTCGCTTAAACGCACTCGAGAAGAAGCACGAAACCTGCCGTCAGACTCTGCCAATAGACGGAAATCGATTGGAGATGGCTCCTGCGTGCAGGTTCCTGGCACATCTATGCCAGATAATACCTCTGGGTCATTGTTCACAAGACCGCTGGGCCGCCTTGTCAAGGTTCAAGGCAGTACCTCTGGATCTAGATACTTTGGTCCAACTTCACTGGATTGCCTAATACTGGAGTTTGGCGACTTCGTCACCCATCGCATCAGCAAAGATTCTCATGAATGGAGGGGTGCTGGAGGACTAATCCAAGACAAGATTCATGCCTTCGTTGGCCAAACAAGGAGCAAGTTACGGCATAGTTTCATGGCCTGCCGGGCCACCTCTCGCAATACTGAATGCCATGATAGGACCATACTTTGCAAATGTCAACCCGAGTTTTCCCATCTGGAACCAGGACAAGTTTCAGAAAATGGCGGATGACCTGCATTATTCCACTTGCCCAGGTGTCAGATGGGCTTCTATCGTTTGCTGCAACAACCTCATTCTCCTTACCCTAAGTTCTGACTCGCTGCGTTCTGTTCAGCGGAAAATGGCACAGTCGGGCGTGTTTGAAAATGTGTCCTCTCTGGATTGCGACCTTGTTGCCGGGTTTCTTGCCAACGCCAAGTGCGGTATAGAGAACCTCGGACTAGTCTGCCCTTGTCTCATCCATGTGCAGGCACTCTTGTCTTTGGTACGTATATATATATACTCAGCAATGTTTTTCTTATTCAGTCCGAGGTCGATGAGGGGTGGCGACAGGGAAGAATTGTTTTCTTTTTAATGTATATAAAAGAGGGAGAAAGGAGAAGAGGAGGAACAAGAAGAAGACGACGACGACGGAGAAGAAGAAGAAAATGAAAAGAGAAATGAAAATTGGAAATGAAAAGAAAGCTAAGAGAAAACGAAAGAATAAAGGGCTGATAACTTAATTTTGAAAAGTGTGTTGTGGCATAAGAGCATCTTCCACTGCACACGCTGGAATATGTATTTGCCCAAACGGTACACTGCGCTGAAGCTATTGGCATTTTCCAGTGGCGCTGTCTCCGAGGTTAACTTACCGAAAGCGACTTCCGAGAATATAAGAACTTGGCTTATTGTCTGTATATTCTGGACAAGAACATTTGCTGGACGGCAGGAGTGTTGCCGAGTATTGCCGAGTCTGAAGTTCAGCTTGACTTAACACCCTAGGACAAGTCCTTGGAGAACTTGGCGGTTCAGGCAGAGCTGGCCGCGATACAAGAAACGATATATCTCGACTTGTATGCAGGCCACGTCGGACTCCGAAACGAGGGCCAGGTCCGGCAGGTTGTCACACCTATTTGGGATCGTCTAGAAGACTTGTTGGCCAAATCCGCGGTGGACTCGGGCGCGACCAAGAGCCAGCCCGAAAGCCAACCTGAACATGCCGCACTACTGTTTCAAACATTATGTGCAAAACTCCTGCTGATCTCTCCCTACAGAGAGCACCCGGATGCCATATTCCAACAGCGCTCGAGCATTGCCGAAATGTGCATGAAACTCTTGCTATCTCTATGGACATCAGCACTGGACCCGTCAAAGGATATATCAATTCCACGGTATGTATATCACGTCCTGTCTGTCGTGTATGTTCGGTCATCCTGGCGTCCTGGCGTCTGAAAGGAAAAAGAAATAGAATGAATTAAAGGAAGAAAGAAAGGATAAGAGAAAGGAAAAAAGAAAAGGTGATGCATATTTTCTCATCATCGTGATCCATCGCGGCTAATAATTCGAAAATACTCTTTCAGTCTCGTTGCGTTATGCCCCCCTCTAAACCTACTGGAGACCTGCGCCAATGTCATCGACGACGCGAGCAGTAGCGACTCGGGCAAGGCTTTGATGCTCGGCTTCGCCAACATGCTGAGGGCCATGGTCGGTTCGGGACAAGAAATGTCGTATAGCAAACGCCTTTACGAATTGACATCCGTCTTGGTGGACACTGTGGAAGCCGCCAAGGCAGTGGGAAAGCGGCAAAAGGTTGGCCCTTCACCTGATCATCCGTCGCGTCCTGCCGATAAACATGATCACTTGGACGGATATAGAGAATCTGGACAGGCCGAAGCACCTGCTGAGGCCCGTCACTTCGTGTTGCATAGGGGGGCCATGCGACTTGGAGCCCTCGAGTTTAGTATTTCGGACTGGGACGAGTATGGTGCCGGTGCACTCATAACGCCGACGAACTTTGGGGACAAGACAAACGATTATTGCGGTCAGGTTGATGACGAGGCTTTGACAAGAGGTGATCTGACCACGTGGATACCCTAGCACCGCGAACTTGGAGTTGTAGCTTGAGTATTGGAAAAAATCAATGCACTCCCATGTCTGATAAGTAAGGCATCGATTTCAAAGAAGCAGCATGTACCCACCAGTACGCACTCATTTGCCGGGTTACACCTGGTTGCTCAGCACTTGTTGCGGGGTAGATGTGTGGAAATCCTATCAATCCACCACTGGAGTGAGCACATCATCCGTTCGACGAATGATAGTGCTTGTTGGGGCGCAAGGTGGGATTTTGTTGTGACAGTCCCAGCCTCTTCTCTTTTTGACATGCATCAAACAAATGCATGGTGCAAGGGCAACGAGTACACCTCGACGTCGGTAACTTGTGATATGATGGTTCCGACATGCGACAGTTGCTCTATTGTACTGTGCTTCTATCGCTCTATCGACTCCTTGCCCAAGTCCAGCTCCGGTCTATGCCATGGAAGCTGGGACATGTATTGATTGTCCTGGACTAGATCGAATGCTTCGGTGGTTGTAACAACGTGTGTCTAGATAGTGCTTGCCAGCCTTGGATTTTAGCCAGAACTCCAGTCCAGCCTACGCGGTTGGCAATGTCCTTTTTTTTTTCCTTTTTTTTTCTTTCTTTTTTTTAGTATGTCGTCCGCCCCCTCTTTCCGTTCGTGCTCGAGTTTCCATCTAAATCATCAAATGGCTTTTTGGCGCTCGCGTTGCGACATTGCCGGACTGGATGAGTGCAATGCGCTGAAAGTCCTCAAGCTGGTTGGCGGTTTCAGGGCACCCAAATGGAACTGAGACCACTGATGCCACTGGACGCACAGTGAGACGACAGTGAAACCACAGTGAGCCCACAGTGGGACCGCGCCACTGGCTACCGACATGTACCAGACTCAGACCACCAGACCAACCAGAACTTGCGTGTGCCCCGCCAGCCGCGGCCGTTATCAGGCTCCACCAGGCGGCCAGCACGTCAAATCCCAGCCGTCTCGTCAACATTCCAGTCCGGCGACCGCCTCGAAAGCTGCTTGTCTTGCAGGCCCATCGTAATTGGCCGCAGTCGCTTCCCGCCGCTGCGTGCCTCTCCTCAACCTGAAAGACCAGTTGACGGCAATTTGGAAGAACAAACACACAGCGGCCGCGAAGCTGGTGCTACGATTCCATTTTTCCCACCCTTTCTTTCCTTCCATTCATTCATTCGTTCATTCATTCATTCGTTCATTCATTCATTCATTTATTCAGTCTTTCTTTTTCTTCATATTGATCGCACCTCCACGGATTGTGCTTGGCCCTATTCGAGCCTGCCTACATAATCTTGCCTCACCGTATCACGTCTGCGCGACGCCATCGGCTGCCTGTCAAGGTCCCCTGCAGTGTCGCCCGCAGTCGCCAGTGGCCAACATCCCATCTTCAGCACTTCAACGTGCAATCATCATACTCTCGGCATCCCGTACGTCAGGCCGTCTCGTGACTTTGCCTATACACAATTCAGTCCTACCCCGATACCAGACCTCTCGCTGGCAAAAAAAAAAAAAATGTTTGCCACCCAGCCGTATCTCGAGGCAGTAGACGTGGGGCGGAAGCGGTTTCGCGACGATGAAGATCTCTTAATTGGCAGTGCTGGTTTCGGAGAGCATAGAATTGTAAGCGTGATCGAGTCTCTGCGTCCAGTTTGGACCATGATTGCAACTGACTGACGCCCATCTCAGAAACGTTTTCAGTCGTCTCTCCCACTTCGCAGCTCAAATCGAACCCCTCAGCAGTACAACTCTCAAACCATTCTGCCACTAAATGCCAGCCCGGCTGAAGCAGGGCCTCGGCATACCATTGATACACGGAGCTCGGACCCAATGAACACTTCCGCCGTCGAGGCAGACGTTGAAATGGACCTGATGGATACGGCTCAGTCCGCAATTTCAGGTCATGACGGTTTAGCTGCTGTTCTGGGAGCCCAGCATGTCCAGCATGACCGTACAAGCGGGCGAATGCCCACACCGATCCAGCCAAGCTTCGCCGCACAAGTTAGGGGACCAAATGCTGGGTGGGCTCCACCATCGGCAGTCACAGTGCCGAATGGCATCGTCAACCTCGGACACCATGTCACAGGCTTTTCTCAAGACAAGTGTGTGCCAAGGGCCATGACCGGTGGCGACATGGAGTGGCACGTACTGCAGAATCATCGACGTCTGCCGTCGCCAATCTCGGAGTTGAATAGTTCTGGTACGAACGGCCAGGCTTGCAACTCAAGCGGCATGATGATGGACCATGACAGCTGTCTAGATGCGCAATCACAGTTCCCAACCCGGTCATTATGTCCTTCGTCATGTCAGCCTTCATCAACAGATGCCATGGAACACCCGAATGCCATGATTGATGTCGAAATCCGCTCAAATATAGCACAAAACTCTGAGTTTGACGCTGGTCGCCTCTCTCCGTCTCCAGGGCGCAAGGGACACCAGCGCAGCAAACACACAGTCAATTCTTGGACGTGGCAACCAGGCATGAAGAAAAGCTTCAGCATAGGTTATCGGTCCGATTGCGACAAGTGCCGACTCAAAGTTCCGGGTCACTTCAATCACATCGTCATCTCCTAGAACGGGATTTCCATGTTGATCAATATGGCATAATTGGAGTGTTTTTTTTTTGAATACACAGTGCGCGAATTAAGCCACCTAGGACGTGATTCCGATTTGAAGTTTATAAGAAGGAGGAGCCGCCAAATATTGTCACGAATGACCGACTGAAAAAAAACACAGAACCCGAGCCATGCCGCGTGGCTTTCTTCTATCGCCGCGCCGCGCCCACTTGCGTTTACGTTGTTGACTTGGACAACGGAGCGACCATGGCGAGACATGCCTGGTGTGCTGAACCATCCGCCGCCTTTTACACATCATTTCGAGCATGGAACACATATTATCTCCTTTTTCCAAAAATGGGCAGTCTCAAATGTTTGAAGTGCGTTATACACTTGCATTGATTCTTGCATTAATTGACCTCATCTTTCCACCAGCGTATTTTTTTTATTTTTTTTTACTTCTTCTCTGCGTCTTCATATTGGTACTTTTTTTTTCCACGGAATCAAGCGATTTTTCTTTCTTTTGTATTTAGATGCAAACTTTTGCGGCGCAGTCGGCCACGCGCGATGAGGTTTTTTTCTTTTATATATATACATATAACCTCGAGATATTACAGCCCGAGTTTACCACATCCTAGCTGGTTTTCGTTAGAAACTCGAATAACAAGTTTGTAACTTTGCGTTATCAATGAATTTGGAATCACGGTTCTGTTCCGCACAAACAATCAAACTACACTGTGAGTAAGTACGCGCACGATGTGGCCAGAGTCTTGGAAAAGAGAGACATCCAAGTTCACAAGGCAACGATATAATAGCGAGCGTAAATCCTTTTTTTTTTTTTGGTTTCATTAAAAGAAGGAATAAAAACTCCCAACGCCAATCTATGCGCCACTGTTCTACAAAAACACTATATGATACAGGTTTCAGTTTTCCAGGCCCCACCCCATCGCCATACTTCGCTAGATCACCAAGTATATGTGATAAACAGTTTTGGATTCAGCTTTCCCATACTCTCCATCTGGCGAACCCCTTTTTGTCTACTACCACGGCCACCAGCCTCGCTTCTCTGCCTTTGGAGATGAGCGATCAGTGTCGAGACCGAGTTGGTCCAAGCTCCCACCTCTGATCTGATTCTGCTTCTCCGTCTCCCAAGCGTCCCTGGCCTTTGCCTCAATCGACTGCACCATGCCACCTTGCGCCGCCGCGACAGGCTCAGCAGGCGTCGCAGAGGACGACTCAACCGCTCCCTTTGACCCGCCAAAAAACCCAGTCACGACGCCCAGGATACCTTTTCCTTCCTGTCGTCGACTCTTGGCCTCGTCGTCATCTTCCTCCGCCCTCGAAAAGGTAGGCTTCACGCGCTCCTCGAAATGCGTCCTGTGCTCGGGAGGGGAGAGCAAGGGCGGTAGCTTGACGCCCTTTTCCTGTGCCTCGCGGTTCGCTTCCTCCACCAGCAGGATCTGTTCCTCGGTGGCATCGCCCTTGAGATAGGCTATGCGTGCGGCGGCGAGGGAGTCGGCCTCGAGCTTCTTCTGCGCTTCGAGCCATTCGGCGCGACGGGCGCGGTTGTACTGGAGCATGTCCCAGACGGAGTAGATGCTTACGACGCCGGCAACAGCTATTCACCCATATCGGGGTCTGGTATTAGCAAGAGAGCCACCATCAAAAACAGCTATACTGGAAACAAAGACCTTGAAACGGTCGGTGCGTGGGAAGAGTAGAATAGAAGAAGAAGAGGAAAAAGAGGGGGGAGGGAAAAGCAAATTAAGTCCTTCAAGAAAACCCAACCAGGGAGAAAGGGTGGGCTTTACCTGTGAAGATGACGATACCCCCCACGGTCCACCGATGCGCGACATCCAAGAATCTTCTCGACGCATCAATCCATTTATCCGTGCGACTAATCTGTGCTTTTTGCGCCGCTATATGCGCCTGTCTCAACCGTCGGACTCTCTGCTCGGGCGTCTCTCCGGGGATTCGAGGCGATGGCGTCGGCGCAGCAGAAGGGGCTGCTCTGCCGGGGGCAGCCGTCTTGGAAGTGGCATGGGGGATGGTCGATGTGAAGCGCGTTGCGTCCTTGACGCTTCGAGGGCCCATTCTGGAAGCCATGTTCGGGTAACGCTCCACGCGGGATTCCCGTCACGAAAAAGGTATGAGAAAACAAAGGGGGGGAAGAGCAAGAAAAAATAGGTGGGATATTTACGTGGCGAGATGGTTCGCTGGCTGCGGCTCGGGAGGCGAGAATTTGGGGTTTCAACATACACGTACACACACGAGCCGCCCATGAATTTCATGACGGCAAGATTTTTTCCCCAGGGGCGTGGCATGCTCTGGGTCGGTGTTGATATTCGAGAATTGTGATTGGAGCGGGAGATGTTCGGGATGGGAGAGCTTGCTGGAAATCCACTACAGAGGCCTAGTTCTTGGATGCTTGTGACAGTGTGACGAGAGGTGATATGAAAAGATGAGTACCTACTTAAGTAGGTACCTACTTTACCCGGAGACCTCCTTAGTGTTCCAAATGTCTTTATTATTATTTATTCTTGCCGCTGTATTGAGGCTCCGAGATATCAAAGCCATGACCGCTAAAGTTTTGGCTGTTGCCCGGTTTGAGGTACTTGGAGTTGGTTGCGGCAGGAGATCTGGCATGGGGAGGGGAGGCGAGAACGTCTTGGACTTGGTCACTGCAGAAAAAGGAGTACGTTGTGATGTACCGAGTTCACGCTTATTCGCAGTCTAGAAGACATTAAAGGATGGAGATGGCGTCGTATTGAGTTATTGATTAGTTACGGCGCAAGTAATGTGGATGAACTAATATGATTTCGACATTTGGATCACGGATTGAGTAGTGAAAAGACAGCGACATGCATCTGTTCCAAGGACTTTTTGTGGGACAAATGCCGTGATAATCCACCCGGCGTCTACGACGTGCAGAGCTTTTACATGGGTGTTTGCAACGTAGAGTACAGCAAATGTCTCCTTCATGACGATGCCCAAGGCATCGCACACAATGAAAACATGGAAGAAATCAAAAATTACGCCCCCCATGGCCCCGAAGGACAATGGAGTACGGAACGACTCCGCGATGTGCAATGCAGGCCTTCCATACTGAATCCCCCGAATCTTGAGCTGGGGAATTCGGAACAAGGTAAGTATGAAGAAGAAAAAAAAGAAAAGTCCAAAGAGTTGGGCCTTCCAGCAGGTTATATAGCCCTTTCTTCATGCCTGGGGCATCAGCTTTTCGCCAGACAGCCCCACCAGGCATCCAATTGTCCAATGCGAGATTCATCTCGGCCAGAAGCCAGCACGTGATTCACGCCTTTATTTTTTTGTGCCCCATTCTCTCGCTTGCCGTGTCCAGAAGGCAGGGCACACCCCACCCGGTACGTATCTTACGTAGGGCACGAAAACCCTTCCAGACAATTTGTCGAGCCTCTCTCTCCATCCCAAATTCCAACGCCATCCCGAACCATCGACAACCGGAGCGAGTTTGATCGCAAGCAGGCACAATGGTACGAGGAACCCCGTCGACTTGGCACAAATAAGAAAAGAGAGAAAGAGAGAAAGGAAACGGAGATGAATTTGGGAGGAAAAAAATATCGCATAACGCGAGAGCGTTCCCGTTATCGCTAACGAACTTGTTACTTGAAACGTGCAGGCGATCAAGCACAACCAAAAGATTGTCAACAACCGTGAGACTTCCCACCCGCAAGTATTCTCGATCGACGACGACGACAACACCGGCCTCAGAAGCTCAAACAATGGACAAATCCGACTGACATGCACTTGATTAGACTTCCGCAAGGATTGGCAGAGACGGGTTCGCACCCACTTTGACCAGGTATGCGGCTTTCCTTGTCCTGGAGAACTTGGAATCGTTTTCTTTCTCCTGAGATCCCCAAATTTGGCGAAGTCAAGAGTTATAAAAATAAAGCCGCCCGGTATCCATTAACGCATATCTTTTGGTCCCATAGCCCGGAAAGAAGGCCTCGCGTCGTGTCGCCCGTCAGGCCAAGGCCGCCGCTCTGGCCCCTCGACCCGTCGACAAGCTGCGTCCCATTGTCCGATGCCCTACTATCAAGTACAACCGCAAGGTGCGCGCCGGTCGGGGTTTCACCCTGACTGAGCTCAAGGTACGATATGACATGCTTCGCTTGTTGCACGGCTCCCGACTCTCCAGTCCATCCGATTTCTGTCTCGGACGCGCGTTTTCGAGAAACATTTGCGAAAGGAGTAAAAAATTGGAGAGGAAGGGCCAAAATGAGACAAGACGTGTTTCTTTTTTCTGACCATCCAACAGGAGGCTGGTATTGCCCGACCTCTGGCCCGCACCATCGGTATCTCAGTCGACCACCGCCGTCAGAACCTCTCCGAGGAGAGCCTCGCCATCAACGTGGCCCGTCTCAAGGCCTACAGAGAGCGATTGATCCTGCTGCCCCGCAAGTCGAACGCCCCCAAGAAGGGTGACACCAAGACCGACATCTCCCAGATCAACCGGGCCGCCACCATTTCCTCCGTCATGCCCATTGCCCCCACCGACCTTGCTGTCAAGGAGATCCAGAAGAGCGAGATGCCCGCCCCCATTGAGGGTGGAGCCTACGCCGCCTTGCGCGCCGCCCGAAGCAACAAGCGATACCAGGGTGCCCGTGACAAGCGTGCTAGAGATAAGGCTGAGGCCGAGAGCGCTGCCAAGAAATAAAAAAAAACAAATAGCGAAAAACTGGGAAACTGGTGTTTGAGGGTTTTTTTTTTGGCTGTTTTGCGTCTCTCGGGGAGGGGAAGGGAAAGTCGTCTAACGTCGGTTCAATACTATATTCAGAACGGGAGTTCTTGGGCCCATGTTCATGTAGAGAAAGATCCTCTAGGGTCCAGGTTTCATAAAAAATTTTATCGCATCATCATGATTGGCTTCATAATGGCATAATGGCATGAAATTTTTTTTCTCCCGCTGTATCACATTTTCTCCTTTTTTTCTCGTGCCGCACCAAGCATGGTGTGGTTATTTCTCAAGTCGAGACATTATTCCTTCCTCGGTCGTCCGTGATGTTTCCTTGTTGAACGTGTATCGCTTTCCTTGCACAGAAGATTTTGGAGTATTGGGACCGTCGCTACTCCAAGAAGGAATTCACCACTCGCGACCGAGAATAATGCAAATCTACTGAACCGATTAAGGTTTGTGGGAAACCCAGTCTCACTGAATACCCGCGAGCACGACATAAAGTCGAAGTTTGTGAAAGCATTGTGTACTTATGGATAACAAAAACGTCTACACGCATACCACGCTCGAGCAGGTAGGCACGCTCGCCCAAAGATGTGTAGTCTATCTGAATTTTGAAAAAAAAAAAAAAAAAGTTCTACTCTAGTACTAGTCATGCGCGTGAGCGCGATCCGCAACCGCGCGCCGCGCTCCCTCACGCACCATGTCCTGCAGCAGAACCAACATCTCAGCTGTGATGGTGTGCTGCCCGTGCTTGACTAATTCCGTGCATAGAATGAGTGCGTTCTCGGCATCGACCCTGGCCATCTTGGCCTTCTGCTCCGTGTCCATCGACCGGGGGTCGAGACGCAGGTCAGGAGCCGCAAAAGTAGCCTGTGCAACAGAATCTGCGACTGACGAGGATGTTTGTTCTCCCTGCTGCTGTTCGACTGCATCGTCCTGGTTATTGACTTCCTCCTCCTCCTCCTTCTCCTCCGAACTGTGTTCCCCCATAATGGTTTGCTTCAAACTTGCCTGGACTGCCGCATCGTCTACCAAGAGTGATAGGACGAGTCTAGCACCGTCATTTGACCGTGACATGAGAGCAAGGACGAACCACGCTTCGGATTTGAGAGAGGGCCATTTATCTTGGGTGATTAGAAACTTGAGCGGATTTTGCACCGCGTGTGCTGCGTAGAATGCTTGCATTCGCCGTTCCTCGTCCGAGTAACGCGGTGACGGCGACGGCGGCGACGATTCTGTGCCGACCACCGAGGAGGTTTCAGGGAGCTTGTCACACACTGGCGTGGAGTGCAGTGCTCGACAGATGGCTGCCACACATCGCGCTGCCTCGAGTTGTATTGGTTCTGCGTCCGACCGTCCGTACAGTGCTATGATGCTGCTGGCGCTTGTGTGCTCATGGGCATCTGATGTGGCTGAAGAAGGGGTCTTGTCCTGCCTTTCCAGGGGTGTGCAGATCTGCCATACGTTGGCAGGGCAGTTGAGAAGCAGTAACCTGGTGAGCGAAGCCGCTGCGAATTGAAGTTGAGGTACGGCGTCGAGGGTATATAATCTCGGTACGCCCTGCGGAAGCAACAAGTCCTTGAGCTGGGGTTTGTTGACGAGGGGAATGGCGAGGTTTTTGAGAAACGAGCACGCGGCGTGGAGAAGTTGAGAATCCGTCACATTAGCATCGGATACGAGCTTCACCAGTGGCTCGTGTGCCCTGTAGCCTTCTACCAGTGCGATCGAGGCAGCGTCGGAGCGAGAAATATTGCCTAGTGCGAGACAGGCAGCCGACTGAAGAAACAGGTTGTTGCCGCGGACCCATTCCAGTAGAGTCTGAGGAACGTCGTGAGCGAGGGGATATGCGAGAGCAAAAGAGTCATTACCAGACACGTCGGCCAGGGTGGAAAGCAAGGAGGAGCGTAACTGTTTTACTTGCGCAACAAGATCCTCGTCGTCGATGGCGTCCGTGTCCAAGCCCACATGCGCGTGGTGAAAGATGCGCATGAGCAGCGACACTTGGTCGTCGGCGATGAGTCTGGATTGCAGAGCCTCACTCGCGAGATAGGCCACGGCCACGGATGCTAGACCGACAAAGTCCTCGACATCGTCTTTGGCTGCAGGCTGATCGGCCAACGTGAGAAGGACGCGCACCGTGGCTGGATCAGCAGCAGCCGCCTCTCCGTCCTGGGCAACAAGAAGAGCCAGGATCTTGCACACGTACGGCACGAACGGCGCGTACTTGGAGATGTGCGGTAACGATAAGAGATGGATCAGCTGCTTGCTCAGGCATGTTTTGGACGCCAGACTTTGGGCAGGCTCTGTGTCTCCGTTAGCTCTGCGTGCTGATTTGAACAGTGAGAGATATAAAAAAAATATAAAAAAAGGAAAAAAGAAACAGAAAACAAAAATGGTTTCAAATTTTAAAAGTGCCTAGTGGCAACTTACCATAGTCGACCAGGATATTGTACAGTACAGGTACGTTGAACGGCAGTAGACTTTCGTCAGCCACATGTTTCGTGATGGACAAGAGGCGATCCTGGTCGACAAGACGAGCTCGATTCTCATTGGTGTCCGCGCAGGAGTTGCCTATCAGGCGGAGCGCATGAATATGCAGTTTCTGTCTCAGATGATCGTGCGCGAGGAGGGTAACGAAGAAGTCCAAAACGCCGGATTCTCCAAACGGAAGACGCCATGCGACTGTGATGCTGATGAGCTTTGGCAAGAGGTGTGCAGTAGGAGGGGTGTGTTTTTTTGTTTTAAAGATGCAGAGTAGGCTTTTGGTGGGGGTTCTTGTTCTTGTTCTTGTTCTTGTTTTTGTTTTGTTGTTTTGGATTGGATTGGAGAAAAAAGGAAACCGAAAAAAAATAGAAAAAAAAAAGTGATGATAGCGAGGTGGTCAAACAACCAGAAGAAAAAAAAAAAAACAACTGACCATCGCGACTCCCGTCGCCCAACTTTTCTGCTATCAAATCCAGCTCCTCAGATCCGGTGGACCACAAGTCCCTGCATGAAGACAAGATGGCAGCAAGTAATTCCGTCCTCTGTTGACCAAGGGCATTCGTGTCCAGGGCTGCCTCTGCATCTATTTGACCACGGCTGCTGCCATATTCCTGGAGAAGCACAGCGACTTCTTGCGGAGACATGGTATTCGTCCTCGTTGTGCTGTTGATATACGTTCTTTTTTCTTCTTTTTTCCTTCCCCTTTGGAAGACCAGGCAGTTCTTATGGACCGGGTCTCCACCGCGCGCCCGATGTTGGGCTAGTGGTGACTCGATGAGAATCCACGTACATGCATGGGGACGGCTATGATTTAATGTATTAGGCCTTTTTTCTTTTTTCCTTTTTCTCTTTTTTTAAACAAACATCAGTCTTCTGACTTATTTCGCAAACCCCCCATTTCCCTTTCCAAGTTCTGACCACGACCTTTGCCTTTGAGTGCGAGAAACTGGAAATACAAAACTACCTAGGTACCTAGTACTTGACAATTCTGGACTCACGAGGCAGACGTCACAAAGAACTGGAGGGCGCGCCTTGGCATGCCGCAGTGCGCACAGGCCTCGATGACATGCCCCCTCTGCGCGCGGCGGCAGAAGCACGGCTAAACTGCAAGCTCGTTCCGAACAACGGAAGCAAAATCCGCCGCCGCAAAGTCAGCGAGCGTGCTGCGGCGGGCAGAAAATCCAAAATTCAAAGTCTCGACACCAGCCCCAAGAACCTGCGCATCATCGTCAAGCGTCGTCTTCTCTTTGGACAGAAGCAAGCGGCCTTTTTTTGCAAAAGACTCTGGCTCCTCTTGGCTGGAGAATCCCACATAAGCGGGCAGTCGCTGCAGCTCCCCTTGGCTGGCAATATTCTCCTACCATGGTATGAATCCCCATGTCGCCGTTCCTTTGTTCTTTTGTTCCCTCTGTTGTTTTTTGTTTTCTTTTCTTTTCCACGCAACAATCGTCTTCGCACACTCTGCCATTGTTATATTCAATGGTACATTCACCTTGTCCAACCCGGCCAATTCTAATCCCTTTCGCTTTTTGCAGGCGCATCGCTTCGTCTTCACAGCCGTCCTAACAGGCTCCCGTATCCTCGGCCGATCCTTCTTGGCCGCTTACAAACAAGCCCAGGCCGCATCGCAATATCAGCGCGCGGCGGCCAAAGCCGGCGGCGGCAGCGGCGTCTCGGCCTCACTCTCCTCGGGCATGACCCTCGAGGAGGCCTGCAAGATCCTCAACGTCAAACCCCCGGCCGGCGGACAGGCCAACGTGGAGGAGGTTCTGGGACGATACAAGCGGCTGTTTGACGCCAACGATCCGCAAAAGGGCGGCAGTTTCTACCTGCAGAGCAAGATTGTGCGCGCCAAGGAACGGTTCGAGCGCGAAATAGGACCCATGCGCCAAAAGGCCGAGCAGGAGGCCGAGATCCAGCAAGGGTGGAAACCAAAAGTTTACAAGGACAAATAGAAAGATGAGGAGCACCTGCCATGGTCGCCATCGGCCATAGGTCACGGCAGTCTTTTCGCCAACGTCTTTTGATTTCCCTGTTTTGTATGGAGTCAGACAGGGTCATCACACAGCGGGAACATTTGGAGACTGCAATACCATTTATCCCTTCTCAACGGCATGGATTGACCACTTGAGTAAACCATGCCCGGGCTGGGGAAAAAAAAGAAATGAACAAAAAAAATAAAAAAAAATAAAGAGCGGTACCTGTCCCAGGACTGCGAACGGGGAACACGAGACACGATAGAAGCAGTGTCTAGGTCCCCTTTTGTATAACTATTCATCTTCACTCGATTGCAGCATGGCACGGCGTTTTTTTTTATTACTTTATCTTTTTTTTTTGTATTGCTTCTTTATTTTCTTCTTCTTCTTCTTCTTATTTTACTATCGATATACTCCGGTATAGGAGGCACAATCAAGGAATGCTGCAATGTCCGACGACATATAGACTGGGCTGTTGCGCAGAGGGCCCCCCTTCTTAGACGACGGAATGCGGTACAGACATGCGATGATGCTGCAAGATGGTCCCGTAATATACTGTACTATAGGGAATGGAGATCACCGGCGGCATGGATGCATATATGTAGTGGTCAAAAGAGGCGAGATGGTGTAGAGTTCTCAGGCAGCAATGCAGGCAGTCAGTCCGTTGCGCTGAATTGTGGAGATGTTGTCGTGGAGGAAACCCGCGAGCATCATGGTATTTGACCATTTTCTGAAAGGGATAGTGGTAGTTTTGCAGCGGACAGCTGGGGAATATATACATTACGGCGTGGGATGATGTTGCTTTGCGTGGAAGTGGTGTCTAGGTGTTGTGGGTGCTTGGCCATCTCCTTTGAGACGCAGGGTAACTAGACTAAAAGGAAGAATAAAGAAGGGAAGAATAAAGAAGGGAAGAATAAAGAAGAGAAGAATAAAGAAGGGAAGAATAAAGAAGAGAAGAATAAAGAAGAGAAGAATAAAGAAGAGAAGAATAAAGAAAAGGAAAGTTAAATAAGAAAAAGGAAAAAAAAAACACTAAAAGAAAAATAACGCCATTCATCATAAACACCCAGTGGTACGGAAGCATAATCTACATGTACTACCAGTAAGACTACATCTTCCTCCTCACCAGCCCCTTCCAGAAATCAAAGCTATTCTCATCACTCTGCAGCGTCCACAGCCTCCCCATCCTCCTGCCCTCCCGATCCACCTCCTCGACCCTCAGCATGCCCCAGTCCCTCGTAATGCCCAGCACCCGGGCGCGCAGACCCCCCTCCGCCTCCAGCGAAACCACCTGCCCCGTATGCAGCCAGTGGCGATAATACCGCCGCTCCAGCGCCTCGGTGAAGCCCTCGCGGCGGAACTGCGCGTACAGAGACTCGAGACGCGTGAGGATCCGGGCAAGGAGGGTTTCCAGGCGGAGTGTCGACGACGACGACGAGTAGGATGCGTGGGCGGGTAGGAGATCGGAGAGGGAGGTCGTGGGACGGGGGTTGGTGGCGTTGATGCCGATGCCGAGGACGATTTGGTATGCACCGTCGGAGTAGCCGCATTGGGAGAGGATGCCGCCGATTTTGACGTAGGTTTTTGACGAGGCTGGTTTGGTAGGGTCGAGGGCGTCTTGAAAGAGCGAGGGTTAGTTTGAATTCTCGTCTTCTTTCTTGTGGTAAATCACATGCCACGGAAAACAAAAAAAAAAAAAAAAACAGGCCAAAGAAAGTGGGAATGTAACTTACAAATGTCATTGGGCCATTTGAGCTTCACAGGCAGATTCTCGTACCCGACATCATACGACTGGATGGCTTCGACAATGGCAATCGCAGCAATATACTGGAGAAAGACCACGGGGCGAGACGCGGCCAGGTAGGCGGGGTGGTTGATGACGGTCGAGAACATGAGGCCGCCTGGTGGCGCGACCCAGACGTTGGAGCCGCGTCCACGACCGGCGAGTTGGGTTGATGCGGAAAAGGTGAATCCCGTGGGGAGCTTTGCGATGAGTTTCGGATTTCTGTGGTTGTATCTGGTTAGCCATGGTGCTTGTACGAGATGGTATATCCCGCAGGAGGGGGCGAAAGAAAAGAGAAGAGTAGGAGCAGGACACTGTTGGGGGGGAACAACTTTTCTAGAAGAGAATTGGTGCTGGTGACGACGTCTCCGTACAAGAGCACATTGCCCCAGGTCTCGGCGCCCGCTTCGACGCTCCGAAAGCGAGCCAGGCTGGAATAGTATAGTTTGTGGTTGAAGCGTGGCGTCATGTCCGTCGTGGGCAGGCCATTCTCATGAGCGACGATGATCTTTGTGACGGCACTGTAGTCGACGATGCCAGCCGTCTTACCAGGAGCATCACCACCGTCGTCGTCGTCTTCATCATTGACCGAAAGACCCCGCAGCGAGTCCATGTCCTGGACAGCAAGTCCGTCCTGGTCGCTGTAAATGCGAAACGTATCGGCCTCGCCCCTGATGTACTCGCTGTTGTTCTCCTTGTCGATGACTTGGGCCCAGGAGCACAGCAATTCCGACACGAGCGAGGCATCGACGGCAGAGAGATGCATGCTGGACAGGCTCGGCAGAAAGGTGTCTTCTTCAGCGCTCACTTCAAGGCCGAGTTTGCGCAGACAGGCCCGCAGGAAGCAGAGGCGTGCCTCGTTGTCCTCTTGTAATGTGCGGATGAGGTCTGCGTACCGGGGAATTCCTGGCTGGGGGGACAAGTTTGCGGGGGCGAATCTGAATACAAGGAGCACATGTTGGTGAGAAAGTCATCAGACCGGAGATGATTATAAGGGAGGAGGGGAAGAGGATGATGATGATGATGATGATGATGATGATGATGATGATGATGAACAAGAAGCAAACATGAGAGAATACCACGCACTCTGGGTGCGGCCCCGACAGCATAGCCATGCCCTCTCCCACATGGCATAAAACGACAGCCGCCCTGCCATGCCCCCCATCCACATCCAGATGGTCTTGATACGACGCCAAGACGTCCACCTTGTGCCCCGTGACGGTTGCGGCATCCACAAAGACGCCGCCTCCATTGTAGTAGGAAGCAAACGTCTCGACGAGCTCCTCCCCCTCCTCAAAGACCCCCCGATTCACCCGCAGGACCGCCGCGCGAGCCCCCTTCTCGCTGTGATACTCGAACCCCCGAAAGGCACCGCCACGACAGGTGCCGGGGAAGAAGGCCAATTCCCGGCCCCCCACGACCTCGAGCGGCGGATGTCCGACTTCAAACTCACACCGGCTGCTGCCGTAGTAGGCGCCGGCACAGAAGCCAAGATAGGCGCCTCCGCGGCGGACAAACTCGCTGATGCGGCGGTTGCCCTCGCCGTCGAGGACGCGGCAGTAGCCCAGGTCGGCGCCGCCTGGGATGACGAGCACCGCGCAGGTCGAGGCCCATGGTTCTCTGAGCAGGACCGACTCCGAGATGGGGATGACGGCGTAGTTGGGGGAGAGGAGGCGGCGGAGCGAGTCGATGCATTGCCGGACGGACTCGGATGTGGTGCCGCTTCCTGGACAAACATTTGATAAAAAAAAAAAGGAAAAAAAAAAAGAGTCAGCAGTTGAGCTTGAAATGAAAAATAGTTGGACTTTTCATCTTTATTATTATTATTATTTACGTTTCCGCTGCTCGTACCTGTGTAAACAAGGACGTTGAGCCTCGCTGGCGCCATGACAAGATCTCAGCTCCGTTGTCCTTTTTTTTTCTGGGGTCGAGCCTAGTCGGAGAAGCTCGAGGTTTCACAGTTTTCCCCCCCTTCACTAACCAAGAATTTGGGGGGAGAAAGAAGAAGAAAAAAAAGATGGCAAAGACACAGGAAAAGACTCAAGATGTCAAGACGGCGCAGCCCGTAGATGATGATGAGCCCGATGAGTGGTGAGTGGAACTTTTTGTCGTCGTCATTTTTTTTTTGTTCCGCACTCCGTCTCAAGTTGCAACACTTGGGACGCTGGACACTGGAGTGGTGCCCGCCAAAGGCGAATGGGCAGGGACTGATGCAGTTGTCGCAGGGACAAGAGGATATTCAGCACCGGCTGTGCGGGTATGCTTCTCTCTCTTTTTTTTTTCTCTTTTTTTTCTTCTAATTTCTTTCCATCCCCCCCCCTGCTTTCTTTACGTGGATGTCGTGCAGAATGCACAAAGTTGGGATTGTGGACCGAGATTGACGTGTTGCGCCGTTGGGTGGATGCAGACGAGAACATGAAGATGACGGATTGCTACTTTGCCAAGAAGGATTGGAGGGCATGTGCGGCCGAGGTAGGTTCATGGGTTTTCCTTCTTTTTTACTTTCTTTTTCACTTTCTTCTTTTTCTTATGAAAAAATCCCTTTCCTTCTTGTCTCTCTTTCTCTGCTGACCACATGGAAACACCGTCATGGCAGATGCAAGACTTTAAGCAGTGCTGGAAGCGTCATGGCAATGACCAGCGCACCGCCACCAAAGAAGCGTGACTTGGCCTGCATTTGGCGGATACCTGAGTGTTAGTTGAGGGGAAAAGATGAAAACAACAAAGTAATTAAAAAAAAAAAAAGCATAAACACCTCAAGAAAGCCTTTCCATGTTCCCTGATCGCAACATGTCCTTCCTTCCCACGAGTCCGAGTCCATGGCATGCAACGCAACCTTTTGCTGTGGGGCGTCCGTGTCGCGACATGTCCGATCCCTCGTGCCCCATTCGTTGATTCATCCATGTACCGATTAAAAAAAAGGGCAAAAAAAAAACATCACCCATCGCCACCACCGCCACCCAAACCTCAACCTCGGAACCTTCCCAACTTTTTCGTGCTGTCCCGCCGTTTTGACCTATTTTCTCTCCCCACGCCAACACATCGCCATCTACAACGACAGGTGCGTCCCGAGATATAATGCTTCTCTCCAGACGAGTCGTCTCGGCGGCCCTCGCCGTCCGAGTCGCACCCCCAAGAACAACACAGTCCTTGGCCCGATTCTATTCCACAGAGACGGCAGACGCGGCATCAACGACACCGGCAACACCGGAAACACCAGCAACACCAGCAGCGGCACCAGCACCAGCAGAAACATCCTCCACGGCAGCTAAACCCGCTGCAAAGACGACTCCCGCAGCAGCGACTTACGCTGCGAAGCCGGCACCAGCAGCAACGACCTCGAAATGGGTCAAGTCCAAACCTGCCTACACCGCCGCCGCCGCCTCCCCAGCAACACGCTCTGCCAGCACGAATTCTCGTTCCACGATCCCCGAACAACCTGCTCCCTACCAGCCCACCACCATTGCCCACCGGGCCAGTGACGCCGACGGCGTAAATGGCTCCTCTTCCCCCGTCGTCACGGACTGGGCAAACAGCTTCTACGGCATAGCAACCAGGCCCGTCACGGAGGAGCAGTTCAAGGTGCTCATGGCGCCGCTTGACGTCAAGGACATTGAAGTCAAGCCCGACGGGGTCATTTACCTCCCCGAGATCAAGTACCGAAGGAGGCTGAATGAGACGTTTGGGCCCATGGGATGGGGCATGATTCCCAAGGGGGAGTCTGTGGTGGGCAACACGATTGTCACGAGAGAATATGCCCTCATTGTGGGTGGACGGTAAGGATTTCTCTCTCTCTCTCTCTCTCT
>AFRA01000277.1:0-35701 GCA_000223055.1 Claviceps fusiformis PRL 1980
AAAGGAAAGAAAGAAAGAAAGAAAGAAAAGGAAAAAGGAAAAAGGAAAAAGTCATGCGTGTGTCAGTGATAGAACATCACAAAGAACAACATTGGAAATATTTCCCATCCAGGCCCCAATCACGGTTTTCCACTCGTCGCGTACTCGGCAGACTAGAAATACTAGGCACATTGTATTCCTGCTTTGGTGGCGCCATGCCCAAAAATACAGCCGGGCGCCGTGCTCTGAACGGGCATGATCGTCGTGAACAAAGCAACCGGGATCAAAGCAACCAGGCCCGAAGCAAAGCTCAAGCTTCTCTGCCGAAAAGAGGACAATCAAGCTCCCGCCTTATAGACGCTCAGATGCGAGCAGCTTGCGCGAAACGTGCAGTGCGTCGTAGGGGGAAATCCGAACCTTTCCACACCAAATTTCTATGGCAAAAGTGTTCGGAATTGCCTGTGCTGACTGTGGGTATGGCAACAGTATTGCCGACGCGTCGAATGGGTACTTGTCAGATATTTTTGACCAAAAAAAAAAAAAGGAAAAAAAAAAAGAAAAAAAAAAGAAAAAAAAAACCACATTCGGGTTGAATTGTCCTTTTTTTTTTCTAATGTCGGGCCTCCGCGACAAAACTACGTACACATGTACATACATATGGAATGAATGCCTCAAAGAAAAAGCTGCAACCCAAAGCGCCCAGCACACAATGAAGGAGCAGTGTTTCCCTTCCACGGGCGCTCGGATGGGAACGCACAAAGCAGTCTGGATCAAACGCGCTAAGCAAAAAAAAAAAAAAAAAAGAAAGAGAGAGAGAGACAAGCGGAGCCCACCATCGCCAAACATACCCTTTCAGACTGGCTTGCAAGGCCAAGAAAAAGGAGCAAGAGCAAAAGGACAAGTAAAACATGGAGAGTCAATGCTAGCGCTTTGTTCAAGGAGTCCGGTCTGCAAAAAAAAAAAAGGCGGAAAGGGAATGACCGCTCCCATCTTCACAAATCAAATAAAAAGAAAAACACATAAAAGAAACCTAAAACCCAAAGCCGTCATGTTGGTGGACAGGACATCGACCTGGATGGTTGACAAACCAGGCAGAGATGCAGGACTTGTGAAATCGACAGAGACATTCCAACCTCGCCATCGGAATCCCTACTATGAATTCCTCCAGGCATATTGTGCATTCAGCATCGTCGACGCAGTCCTTCTCTGTGGCCGAATACGCATACATGCCCGATCGTCGTGGCGGCGCCGCCGGCGCGGTAGAATCTTCTCCTTGCGGTCGACGAGGGCTGCCGTACGTACTGTGGGCCAGAACGCAGGCGTTTACATGAGCTTCTCGGAGGGACTCGAAATCGGGCAGAGACCGGGCTGGTAGCTCGTGATGGCATACAGGACACTCGTCTTCTTCGGCGATGGGGGGCGGCGGCGGCAGTGCGCGTTGTCGAGACGACGAAGCAGCACTGTCGTAGCCAAACGAAGCGTGTCTATGTCTCGAGGATGTTACAGTCCTGACTTCCTGGAATCGGCGAAGTAGCCGCTGAAATGTCTCGCGGTCATCCGTGTCAGGAGCATTCATGTGGAACGCTGATGACGCAGCAGACGACGAGGTCTGCACAGCCGGATCCTGTAGAGTTATGTTAACGACTAACGACCTTCAATTGTTTTTTTTTTTTTTTTTGTAAAGAGAGAGTGGGGAGAGACCAGGAAGAAAAATGAACGGGGACGTTTACCATTGTAATGCTCCTTGCTCTTGCATGGAGTCGCAAAGAATCGCTGTTGTCCGTTCCTGTAAACACTGTCCCGTATCTGTTCGATGGATGTGCTATGCCATGTGAGCCAGCCAAGGTGCTGCGAGATCTATGATGCGAGGAAGGCAGACCCGTTCCAATGGATGGTGACGGGCTCTGAGGTGGTGCCGTATTTGGATCCGGAACACACGGGTTACATAGCCGAACACGCTCGCCGCCGGACAAGGTATCTGGTTCAAAATATGCATCTATGAGCAGCCTCGGCGGCATCATAAGATCAGATCCCGGCGGTCGCACTATGTACTGATGGGGAATGATGATTCTATGAGGAGAGCAGGTAGCGCACACTACTCGACCACATTTCCTTTTTTTTTCCCCTTGGTATTAGCCTCGACAATGCCTTCACCTCGCGTTACTGTATCGCACATACCTGCAGTGGTGCTTGCGAACAAAGAAACTGAATTGAGCGCGACAGATGGGACAATATGTCACTTCCGCATCTGGTTGCCACCTCGGGAGAACGAATTCAGGCATGGCCGTCATGCCACCCCTCGAGCGAGCACTGCGAGAGTCCTGCGATCTTCGTCCGGCAGAATCGGCCGGTCCATCCATGTCTGCGGACTGGCGATGTCCATTGTTTGAAGCATACAGGCGCAGGGCTGGACCGTATGATTCGTCCTGTCGATCGTTCCCGCTACGTACACGAGAGTAAGCGGCCCTGTATCGCTCTTGGGCGCTTGGCCATCCAATGCGGGGACTTTGTGTGCCTTGAACTTGAACTCGGGCCGTGTCTGACTGAGCGACGGTTTGCGGGACATGTGCAACGGGAGAAGCAGGCGAAGGATCAGTATGTGGTGAGGGGAGATGCTCGATATTATCATTATTGCTTTCGTCGGCCGCACCGTCGTCGGCTTCTTGTTCCGCGGACAAGGGATAGCCATAGGATGGCGATAAGCTTGGCGACGCCATTTCTGGCAGGACTCTATCTCGTCCACTACCTGTCGAGGATCGTGGTAAGGCGGTGGCTCGGGCTGTCGTCGTAGACGGGGAAGTGTCGTAATCTATATTGCTGGATTCTGTCTCTTCTCTAGCGGCAATCTCCGAACCCGCATATACAGCCGTCTGCGCCGTGCCGGAGGTTGAAGACGTTGGTCTGCCGACAGTGCTGGCTCCGTCCGTGGGGTCATCATGATGGACGGAGCCTGGCCCGCCTTGAGGGCTTGACATGCTCAAACATCAGAGCCGGCGGCGCAAAGTATACGAGTCGTCTGTTGCAGCGACGAGAGACGGGGGGAAAAAAAGAGGCGAAAAGATACGGGTGAAGAACGGATGGAGTCAATATGGGAAATGTGTCATCGCCGCACAGAGGTTCGGTCTAACGGTTGAGGGCGGGGCATGCAGGCCCTGAATTTCAGTCAGCCACGCCTCGAAATGGACGTCGCCACGTTTTATGTTTGGAATATCGTACGCGGTATGAAGTTGGAGATAGCAACGGTGACGAGACCTTTCGAGACGGCGAGGCGACCCGGTGGCAGCTTGTCGAGAGACTCGGGTCGGAATGGATGGAGGCGGGCAGAGTCGAATTCTGGACACGCGCAGTCACCCTTGCGTCAACGCATGTCATTTGGGTGTGGCTGTCTGGTGGTTTGGGGTGGGCTGGAGCCCCCTTCCTTATCTCGGCGGATCGACGGGACCAGACTGGTTAGTCACTTGGCCGAAGCCGGGCCCTTATCCACTGAACTGTCTGGTTCCCAGAGCCTCGTGTAGTTGCCTCGTTGGTGCGTTTAGTGGCGGTCTGTCACCAAGAGTCGCTGTGGTGTGGGGCACGTCTGGTGGTCTCTGGTCCTGGGCGGAACCAGAGTTACTAACAACACCAAGTCAACCCAGCATTGAAAAGGCATGTTATATTCCGCAAAAATATCGAGAAGTCTCTCCACGCCCCTCGCGACTGTTGTTCATCACATAGAATGCCATGCTGATCAGCGGCTGATGGCAAGAAAAATAAAAGGAAAAATGATTGAGGCATTTTTATTGGTAGTGAGGTAGTTGGGTTTTACTGAAAAACGCCAAAAAGGAAAACCCAGTGTGTGGGGGGCAGAGGGACATGGACACTGGAACCATCGGTTCTTGGGATCATCCCGCAGATTCATCATCCATACCAAGTTCCGCAGTATATCGCACCCACTTACCCACGTTAACTTTGTTTTCGAATCTTTGCTGCAGTCTGTGTAGGCGTCCGTTAATTTTCCGAAACTCTGCCATTATTTCCTCCCGTAAAGGCCTGCTGGCTTCGCATGCCTAATGGTTGCTTCATCCTGGGTTAACGTCCGGTCCCGTCATAGCACGGTCACCACACAAAAAAGCGGATGTCGTGACCTTGGATGCTCTGCAGGCATTCTTTAATAATGGCGATTCGAACTCGAGATATTATGCATGTGTGGAAAATGCACGTCTTCTTGTCCGTCCGGGCTCGTGGCTGACGACGCGTGGCCGCGCTGGATAGTCCTTACCAACTACTATATCACACCAGATATCGCACGCTGTTCCAACGTTCACTCCACGAATTGCGTCATGGCGACACGGTCGAGCCCGTGGTTACGCCCCACCCCCGCATGGCATTGTATCTCTAGGAAGCCCGCGATGTGCAACAATCACAATGTCTTGTCTTGCTTCTCCACCAGGCGGCGTCATGATTGACTTGACTTCAAAAAAAAAAAAGGCAAAGCTCCGCTGTCCCTGAATCCCTGATTACCTCCGCAAAATGCCCATCGCAGCCAAAAGCTGCAGGCTCTTGTGATCCACACTTCCCACGAGGGGTGGCTCCCCACTTCGACCAAGTAGCAAATCAATCTGGCCATCTGTAACAATAATATTGCAAGTTCCGAATGCGCACGGTAAACCCACGAATCCTGTAGACGTGCAGCCGCATTTCAAGTAAACCCACTACAGGATCTGCTCAAGAGGTGAGGCGGAAACAGTTGTGCGGACTGCCATGGCGTAGCTATCGCTTGAACAAAAATACCGTGTGTTCTTCTTCTCCTGGCTTCAGTATAGTTGTAACATCATTAGCCTCCCAGTGCATATATGCCTTGGTATTTCTCTTTGCCTAGCTATTTATTACACATCCTACGATTATGTATCATGTACTTCTTCAGTTTGAGCTTACATACTTGTTTATAGTGCAACTTATTTTATCTATTCTTGCTATTCATAGAATTACTCCATACTTTTAGGTTTTAAAAATACCGTTATAAGAATCTAAGATTGAATAGAGGTTTCTTAAGATAGGACGGCGTCATACACCTCATCGTTATATATAATTCATGGTTGGGCTGCTAAAGAATTTGTTTAAAATGTGAAGAAAAAAAAAAGACAATCTTGGGTTGGTCGGATATCTCACGTTCATTCCACCAATGCCGTGACTCCGCCGCAATAACAAGTTGTTTCGTCCTATTTCGCTGGCATTGCTGCCCTTCTGGGGAGCTTGAACACCATACATGGGTATAAGCGGGTTCGATAGGGGGTTCGAACTTGAGATGGTATGTATGCGGAAATTGCAGATCCTCCTCGACCGTCCGGGCTCTTGACGACGCGCGCAGCCGCGCTGAGTAGTCCTTACTAACTACTATATCACATTGTGAGATATAGCGCGCTGCTCTTATTCCACTAATTGCGTCATGGGCGACACGGCCGAGCCGGGGCAACGCCCCAATTGAAAAAAAAAAAAAAGGAAAAAAATAAAGGGGGGGGGGGAGGGGGGGGGGGGAACTGGCAAGGTTTCCAACATACACTGGCACGGAGAATTTCCTGGCTCGGTCCTCTACGGACTGATACGAACTGACTTGAGACTGGAAAGTGCATTTCATTCTAGCAGTAGCATCCGAAATGGAAGCAGAGGCGCTGAGACGGCGTGTGCGTGTCCATGAGATGCCGAAGATGACGAGTATGATGAACCAGTTGCCTATCCGCGAACAATATCCGCCTACAGAAGAGACACGGCCGTCTGGAAAGGAAGTTTTTACGGGCAGACGGTATTTTACAAATTTCACCGGAGAATCGATCCGAGCGTATCAAACGTGATGCTCTGGCCAATACCACGGGCGCCCAGAGTCCCGACAAGCATACAGATTCTTACCTCCATGGTTCAGACGAAAAGATGCAGCCGGAGTGGAAGTTGACGGTAGAGTCGTCGGAGATACACCACTCACTTTCGTGACGGGAGGATCGGGCAAGGTCCAGTCATCGGCAATAAGTTATGAGCATGGGTCTGTGATATTGCATGCCCTGCACGGTTCACGCGGCCGACCCCAGCATTCCCGCGATCGCTGGAGCCGTGGCGGCAAGAGGCACACGGACGCGCAGCTCGAAGAACCGGAACTGGGGGTTTGAATCCGGCGTCGCGAGTCGTGCGGAGGAGCATAGTTCTATCGGATCCTTGAGGGGATCTCGGAGCTTTTTGCCCGAGACACGAGGCTGCAGTGAGGGAGGGGAAAGAGAGGCGAGAGACGAGATTTCTCAACAGGTGTGGAAAGTCTCTCGGGTTTACCTCCAATGTTTGACCCACTGGTGGTGACTGAACCCCTGTCGGCATCCTGCCGCGATCAACTTGGGGGGGTGGGGGGTCCACCGGTGTTACCCTGGCTCGGCTGGCTCAGGTTGGTACCTAGGTACTTACCTTAGTAGGTACTTAAATAACGGGCACTAGCACCAGACTCCAGATGTCGGCTCCTGGCACAGGCCGAGTCGCCAACCCAGACTTGTAAAGATTCCAGTATTGGTTTTCTACCGAGAATTCTTGTGCCACTCTATTCCGCAACACGGGTTGCGAACAATACTCAAGCACCATGGGGACCGTGCTACCACTGCGGCAGCCAAACTTTGGCACCATCGCACGCGCCGTGGCTGACATAGCTCAAGAGCTCTCGCGAATTGAGAATTCATCTGCGATCAGCACTTCCGAAAAACTTGTTCAGATGTCGGAGCAGTTCACAATGCTTGAACTTGTGCTCAGTGCACTTGAAAAGAAGGACGATGAAGGCCACTGGAAGTACGATGGAAACCCGCGCAAGTTGAAAGGAGTCGAACGGCAGGTCGATGAAGTTGCTCAACGGGTCGACGCAGCCAAGGTGGATATCGATGGACTCGATCACAAACTAGTGGATGCGGTCGCGAACTGTACTCTTGCGGATTCGAATATGAACTGACCCGGGGAATGCGGACCTGGACAGCAGACGCAAGAATGCCATGGTTCGGCACAGAAATGGACGGTCTGACCACGACGAATATCCCCTTGAAGCCATGTTCAATCTCAAAACCGGGAAACTCATTACAGATTTTCCAAAGAATTTGCTCGAGTTGGATGCACTGGACGGCGAGTTCTGAGCAAAAGCCCTTGAAATTCTCGTTTTGTGTTTTGTGCACAAAATTGACATGACTACAGACGACCAAGTAGAGTCGTTTTTGGAAGACGTGGGGGAAGTTCCCAACGACGGCAGCGAGAAGGACAGGAGAATACAGCTTATGCTCGCGGCGGGTGTTTGGCGTCGGTCTGTACGATGACGAGATGACGAGATGACGAGAGCGAAGGACATCGCTCGCATTGATACGGACTCTGCTGCTTGGAATCGGCGGAGGAGAGTGTGAGGTGTCCGGCCACCGTGTCTCCTGTTGTTGGTTTTTTTTTTTGTTTTTTCTTTTCTTACTTGGCGTTTCTTTCACTTTTTTTTTCCCTCTTTCTTTTCCCTCTTTCTTTTTTCTCGGCGTTTTACAGAAAATTCCACCAGCTATCATAAGAAAAACGCGTCATCATGCAATCATCGAGCCAAGCATTTCCGCAAGCCAACAAACAAAACGTGATTACGACAGAAGACCAGTCATTGAAACCTGTTCAACCTGCAACGTGTATGCAGATGCACGAAATCGAATGTCCCATCATAACCGCATGGCAAGCAGCCACGAGGAAGCCTTGTTAGACTAGACTGATATATCGTCTTTCCAGTAGATTCTACGACGCCCCCCTCTCAAGCGCTTGCTTCATTGGTCGTAGCGAATATCACGGTCACGACAGAGGACCAGACGGAATTCTCTCGCTTTCCATGACATGACGAAGCGTACGAGGCAGGCTGCCAATTTTGTAAAGTCTGTTTCATGGCGTCTGCATGGGCGCAATGGCTGTGGCCAGTAGGTTGGAGAGAACATGTTATTACGTGTATTCTGCAGCGAGGGGACTTGTTCAAAAGATGATGAGTTGGCACGGCGGCCTTTGAATACATGGCAGCTCCTATGAATCTTGTACGGCACCCCGGGTCAGGGAAAGCGGAGGCTCGCCCGGGTTCTGCGTCATGGTGCAAACTGCAAAGACATGGGAAACGCTTCTTCTCGCGTTGCCCCTTTTCGAAAAAAAAAATCAATAATGAGGCTGTCGAGTAGCCATGACTGCGATTTTATTGGATAACTCTCATCACATTTGTCCGGCCACGAAGTTTCAGTGTAGTGTGAAAGGATATGAAAGTACGGAAATTACGTAGGCGGTGAGTTTTCTGCGAAGAACCTCACGACGAAAGAAGCTGGCGGAAAGAGGGGGAAACAGGTTTCGCGAAGAAGAAGCCAGGATTCTGCCCGGTGCTAGAGTTCTATGAGTGGACTGATGTACCGGCTGAGCCTTTGATGCTGCTGCGTTTGATGCTGCATGTGTTTTGCTGCATGTGTTTTGCTGCATATGTTTTTGCTCCATGCTTGTTGCTGCATGTCAACGTACTCCCACAAGCGTGGCGGCAAGATGGCACACGGACTCACAGTTGCGAAAGCCCTGTTTGTTTTTACAGGGAAAAGCTGACCGGATGGTGTAGCGTGGCGTAAAATGCCACCTTGAGAATGAGAAAATCTGACAAGTGATATGCAGCAAAAAATTGCTCTACCAGTTGGCGGCCTTGACGGCACTTGGTGGCGCGAGTAACGGACGCGTAAAATCATTCAGGGGTTCAATGTTGACCGTTGTACGAGACTGAGACTGGACGCGCCAAAACAAAGCACTGGCGTTGCACAATGCACATCGCGGGCTTCCTGGCCTCTAAGTCCCTCATGGCCTCCTCTCTTTGAAACCCGCGGAGCGCGATGCCCTAGTATGTGGCGTCGACTCTCAGGCATTTCGCCAGAGTATCCCTCGTGAGAAAGAGACTCCATTCAGAGATGTGATATGCCATCCGTGTTGTTGTCACTTGATGTGGGGGCCACGCTTCGGGATTTACAGTACAGGTGTATCCACAATGATGGCGGGAAGGCGCCTTCACCTCGGGTTGGCCCCGCAGTAGGCACTGGGCACTTGCGCACCCTGGCCCGACGTGGATATAAAGACGGGCCCAGTTTCCTGGCCACTTGGTGCTTGGACTTTGATTTCGTACCAACAACCACTTTTTTTTTTTTTTTGGATATCCTGTTCGATCAAACTTGACATCCTTTTCAATCAAAACATTTCATTCCCCCGCTCACATATCATGGAGACCGTGAGACCACTTCCCCAGCCCGACTTCGATACACTGTCACACCACTATAGTGGGGTATCGGAGCAGATCTCTCTTTTCAAAAATTTGCCTGTGGCCACCGACGGCAGTTTTTTGCGACAGCTGCGTGATGACATGACGGCAGAGTTTCGACAGCAGCGTGATGACATGACGGCAGGGTTTCGACAGCTGCGTGATGACATGACGGCAGAGCTTCGACAGCTGCGTGATGACATGACGACAGGGTTTCGAGCAATCAACGGACGCCTTGACAGACTTGAAAAGAAAGTGGACGTGGGGTAAGTGGGTGTGGTCATAAACTGTGGATTGATACTTACCTAGGTAATAGATTCAAGAATGCCTTTGCCCGCCAGCGAAATGGAGGCTTTAATACTAACTCCCTTATACCTATGTACGACATGGAAACCGGGCAAGTAATCAGTAACTTCCCGGCCAGTCTAGATGAGCTCGATTCACTCCAGGGTGAGCTTTGAACGACTACCTAAGGTGTTTGATTATGGGGACTTTACATTCTTATAGTCGGCCGCGTTGATATCCTGCTACAACAGATCACTGGCGATCCTCCCCGAGGCAGAGAGGATGACAAAAGAGAGCAGCTTGTGGCTGAAGTTGGCATTTTGCACCGGGAACCGCATCGAAACCTTTCGCGTCGGGGGAGCCGCCCAGGGTAGCGTAACTGGCTTCTTGGCGAGCGGGCTTCCTCCTCTTGTCGTCAGCTTCCTCGCGAGCTGGTTCCTTCTTGTTCTTCTTCTTCTCTTCTAACTTGACGGCTGCAAAGCGTTAGCGCTTTTGTTTTATATGGCTGAAATCTCACCGCTTCATTTCTGTATTTTGATGGCTTTGAACACTACACTGCTATAAGGCAGAACTTTGCGATTCTGATGTGTCCCCAGCCCGTTTTTGCATCCTTATATATATATGTAACGATGACTGCAAGACTTTTCGTGACCTCGTTCCTCAGTTGTAGCCTTTATCAATCGCGACCCTTGTCATGGCCAAATATAACAAACGCTTGATGCCTTAAGCTGCGTGCAGACTGCAGTGTACACGAATGATGGCCCAATATCGTCCCAGACATGAGGATTGATGTCACACGTGCGAGGTCGCACTCGGCCACTCTGGGTATAGATCTAATTAGACTCATATATCGTCTTTCTATTAAATGACACAGCGCCTCACTTTAAGCGCTGGCTTCATTGGTTGTAGCAGAAATCACAGTTATAGAAGAATTAGGTAGAATTCTCTTACTATTTATAGCATAATAAAGTAGCGGGGAAGGCGTGAGAAGCATATTTGAAAAAAGAAAAAAAAAGGGGGGTCGAGGGGAGAAATAAAGCATCATTATTTGATGGACAGCTATTATCACGGCCACAAGGTTCGGCTTCATGGCAGTGCAGTGTGAAAAAAAAATAAAAGTATGGAAATTCGGCGGTGAGCTTTCTGTTATGCAAATAAGTACTAGGTACTTAAGCACTAAAAGTGTGCATACTGACAGCTCGCGACGAAGCTGACGAAAAGAGGGGAAAACAGCGAGCGACAAAGAAGCTGATACAAAGAGGGTGAGAAGCAGCGTGCAAAAGAACCTGATGGAAAGAGGGGGAAACAGGTTTCTCGAAGAAGCTAGGACTAGGACATCCGACGCTCTCCTAGTCTCATGTCCCTTGTCTTCACTCGTGCATGAAATCGCTTACTCTGACTGGTTTAAATAACTCGTGACTGAACTGATTTACCTTTCATGCTGCTGCCTTTTTTTGCTGCCTGTTTTTTGCTGCATGTTCGGGCAATCCTCCAGACATGGCGGCAAAAGGCGCACGGGACTCAGAGTTGCGAAAGTTGGGATACACGTCAAAACTGGGGCGACGAATAGGGCGCATCATGTGTTGTCACTGCATGTGGGGGCTTGTGACACTGGCGCTGGAAGGAAGACCAAAGGATAAGTAAGACGACAAGGGCTACCAGGCGGGGTTCTAGCAAATCTCAGTTGTAGCGAAGAGTCGCTCGCTCTATGGCAGGAGGTAAAACATGCTAATGCACATGCAGAGCTATGATGCGAATGCGAAGAGACTAGTGACATCAATGGCATGACTACCTGCCTAATACTAGGTAGGTACCTACCTGGTAGTTGGCGCCTCGTTTAAAAATTCCTTGCTGGGTGTTTACGCACTCGCCTGCCATGCTGCGATTCGGCCTGACGCCCCACCTTTTCTTAGACCTAAGCGATTCTTCGCTGGACCTGAATATCTGCAGGCCCTCCCTGTTAGTGTCCACCAAAGATGGCGGGAAGTCACGTTCACCTGGGGGTAGGAGCACACCCTGGCCATAATGGGTATATAAAGACTAGTGTCCTTCCGCCTCCCTGGATACAAACCTCGACCTGTAAACTTCTCAGTGGCTAGACTTTATTCTGCTACGAACAACACTTTATTGACACATACTTTGCGGTCGAAATCTTCGACTGCGTCTACTGCACTGCTCTACCATGGACACTGTGCTGCCAGCTCGGCAACCCAATTTTGAGATCATCTCACAGCGTTATGATGAAATCTCACGCGGCTGCGGCGAGATATTCCAGGAGTTCTCATACTTGAAGAATTTGCCTGCTGTCAGCGACGTCAGCCTTCAGCACACGCTTCAGCAAATGACCGCTCAAATGCAGCAAATGGACAGTCGAATGCAGCAAATGGACAGTCGAATGCAGCAAATGGACAGTCGAATCCAGCAAATGGACAGTCGAATCCAGCAAATGGACAGTCGAATCCAGCAAATGGACAGTCGATTCGACAGACTTGAGCGCAAGGTGGATGTCGGGTAAGTGGACGTGGTCATAAACTGTGGATTGAACTAACCTAGTAATTAGATTCAAGAATGCCTCCGCCCGTCAGCAGAATGGGGGGGTTACTTTCGACTCCAAGCCACTTATCCCCATGTATGATGTACTAAACGGGGAACTCATTGGTGACTTCCCAGCAGATCTAAACGAGCTTGACGCACTACAGGGTGAGTTTTTAACGAATACCTGAGGTTTGTATTTGTGGGAACTTTGAACTCATTATTCCTATAGTCACCCGCCTCGATTCTTTGTTACGTCGGGTCGGGGAAGTCCCCCGGGGCAGTCAGAATGACAAAAGGATGCAGCTTATGGCTGCAATTGGCATTTTGCAACGGGACCAGCCGTCGAGCCTTTCACGTCGGTCGAGCCGAAGATAGCGTTCGGGTCGAGACGGAGCCTTAAGAACCAGAAACTAGTTTCGTGAGCTTCTTCGCGAGCTGTCTTTTTCTCTCTTCTGCCTTAAGCACCTGCAAAAAAAAAATGCCTTTCGCCCGTCAGGGAGGATTTTACGTCTTCGTTCAAAATTCACTCTGTAGTGCACCTACCTTACTTATATCCGCCGGAAAATTATTCATAGGTTCTCCGATCCGTAGCTAAATGCACTGTAGGTAGTGTTAGTCTTGAATGAAAACCCAATGTTTACACTTATAGGATCTTTAAACTTGCATCTATCGTAATTGGTCTTATCGGCGGCTTGCGCCAGAGCTTGCGCTGAAGCTGCTATGGGACATCCAATCTTATGCCTCTGGGCTCAATTCTGCCGGAGGAAGATGGCAAAACCACTCGACTTCCATCGTAATTGTTTAACAGCACAGACAGCACAGCTCCCAGATCTTGACAGGCCCAGGTCTTGGGATTACAAAGTCATGATTCGCCATCAAGACATCTCTTGGCAATATGTGCTGCCTGCGCTTCGTTCAAGTATCCTAGACGCCACATGCGCTGCACTTTCCTGTAGAAGGACTGGATCGACTTGACGAATGCAAAATGTTCAGGAATTACCTGCGTAGTGCGTGCTGTGCTGTGTTGGAGGGAATTCAGCCTTTACAGTGGGTCGTAGGTAATCCAAACCCTTTCAACACCAAATTTGTACGGAACAATGTTTGGAAGTACCTATGCTCACTGTAGCTTGGCTCAGCTTAGCTCAGCGCAGCTCCCAACCTCGCCTCGTCCAGGCTCGTCAAGCTCTTCTCCCTTTTTTCGCGTGCCAGACATTCCGTACAATTTACCGTCCTCTTGCGCCAACCGTTCACCGAAGCCGACGCCTCTTAACCTACCTAATTCCACAAGGATTCATTCCTTTTTTTTTTCCAAGAAAAAAGAAGAAAAGAAAGAAAGAAAGAAAGAAAGAAAGAAAAGAGGAAGGCGGAAAAAAAGGAAGCAAGAAGGATAGGAAGGGGTTGGAGAAAGAGCCCTTCACCAAGAAGCAGTGTCGCACAACCAAAACACCTCGTATAGACAAGTCGAACTGCAGAAACACAGAATCGCAGCAACGCAGAAATGGATGCCTCGACACAGCCACCATGGCCATTGGCCCTTCTCGCCACGACGACTGCTCTCGCCACAGCGTCTTTCATCATGATCGCCAGGATGGCACTTTGGCCGCGCCGGCGGGCTGTTTTGAAGAGTCCGCTGGGGGAGATGAAGATGAAGGCGGATGGTGACGATGGCGCGGGGGGGTTGGTCTACGGACCGGAGTCATTTCCGGGGGGGAGAGATGTCGATACGCCGGTATGTTGACGTTTTTTTTCTTACAAGAGAGAAAGAAGAAAAGCTTTTTCTTTTTTTCTTCCTTTTCAATCTTCTTCTCAAGATGAGGTGTGGTGTGGTGCGTTTTTTTTGTGGATTGCGGGGTCGAGAGGGTAAGACTGCGCTGTGTGAGATTGCGTTTCTTTCCTCGCCCGTTGTTTTGCTTAAAAGATGAAGAAGTGAAATAGAGAAAATGGACGAGTCAGAAAAGAGATGCAGACGCAAAAACACCCTATACCACATTTTGGACCATTCATATACATGGGAGAACAACGGGACTTCCATTCCCGAGCGGGTTCTTCTTTACTTCGTTCTCTCTCTCTCTTTTTTCCTTCCCAACCACTCATACCCTCAGAAACATCGACTAACGACACCGTCACACTCACACCAGTACGGCAGCATCCGCGCCTATGAATTCGGGCCGCAAAAGGGGCGGAAAGTCCTCCTTGTTCATGGCATAAGCACCAGCTGCGTGACGCTCTCGCACATAGCGCATGCGTTGGTGGAGAGGGGTTGCAGGGTCATGTTATTTGTACGTGTGTATATTTCTTTGCTCTTATGCTCCCTCTTATTCTTTGTATGACACTGTCCTTGGATATGTGGTTTTCTTTTGTTCTTCATTCTCCTTTTACCCCAGTTTGAGGTGAAGCTCGCTTACAAAACAAAATTTTAAAGGACCTCTTTGGCCGTGGCTTCTCGGACGGAGTAGGCGATCTGCCTCACGACACTCGCCTCTATGCTACGCAGATTCTCCTCGTGCTCGCTTCGTCCCCGCTACCTTGGACCGGCACCCGAGCCTTCGACCTGGTGGGCTATTCCCTGGGGGGCGGCATCGCCGTGCCTTTTGCAAACGCCTTCCCCCATATGGTCTCGTCGCTTGTTCTCCTCGCCCCAGCCGGCCTGATTGACGCCTCCTCCTTTGGCGCCGTGAACCGCTTCGTTTTCTCGAGCGGCTTCGTCCCGGAGCGCATCCTGGCCGTGCTCACGGGGCGACGGCTCCAGAAGCCCATTGCGGCGCGGGCCGCCAAGGCCGCGACAGTCATGGCGGCGGCCGAGACGGAGAATCTGCACCCCGTGCGGAAGGGTGAGGGGTCAGGAGGCGAGAGGGCGGCATCCCTGGAAAAGGGAGTGATCGAGTATGTTCGCTGGATGGTGCTGCACCACGAGGGCTTCGTGCCGGCATTCATGTCGTGTATCCGGCATGCGCCCCTGATGGAGCAGCACGAGCAGTGGAGGGGACTGGCGAAGAGAGAGCCCGGCACGACGGCCGTCATCTTTGCCGAGAGGGATGAGCTGATTTTTGAGGCTCAGTATCGGGAGCAGGGACTGCCGCTGGTGGGCGGAGAGCAGCACGTCTGGTGGAGGGTGGTGCCGGGCGGTCACGACTTTGTCATGACGCATCCTGATCGGATCATGGACGAGTTGGATGGTTTCTGGGGCGTCAAGTCATGAGGGCCTGAAGAGGCCTGTTCCCAAGAGGTCCTCGTCAAGAAACTAGTGCGCTATAGATAGATGAGTTCCATACCATGTGGGAACAGGAGCAACTCCGTCTCGGAGCGATATATAATGCCCGTCAAGGGACTGACTTGTACGTCAAATGTTGCGATGCCCCGGAAACGCGGTTAAGTCGTGCGGGGGATACGAAAAACAAACCCTCCTTCTTGGAAGTAGCAGACGATGCCGTAAACGACCCGCGATCAAGAACAATACACACACACATATACACACACACATATACACACACATATACACACACATATACACACACACATAAACACACACACATATACACACACACATATATATACACACACATATATATATATACACACACACATACACACACACACACACACACACATGTACCTGCATATACCACCATCTTCTACCCTACCCTACCCATTTTGTCCCCCCGACTCGCCCCTGGTCGCCCAAGCCGCCCAAGCCGCCAAAAGCCGTACCTGCAGTGTGCAGTGTGCAGTGTGCAGTGTGCAGTGTGTACGGGGCCATTTATCCATCCCGTCCGCTTCGATGCAACGTGCGTGGATGGGTACGTGATGCAAGCACAACAAGGACCCGAGGCTGCAAAAGGATTCATTTGGCCAAGGACAAGCCTCGTATGGAGCGCCTTTGACGAGACTCTGCAGAGAATGGGGGCCGCGTCAGTCAGTCGAGCATCACCCTCTGGACGAGGACCGTACTTCTCTTTTTCGTTTCGCCGTATCCGTCATACTCGAAGATGATGCTCTTGCTGACAACGCAGGCTCGTTGTTCCACAATGCCTTGTTTTGCATGCCAGTTCGTGTGTGTGCACCCAAGAGCAGGAAACGTTGTCGATGGGAAGGGTGGGAGAGGTGAGCATCTGCTTCTGAATCTGCAATGCATGTGCACATGTAAATGGGAAATGCAAGCGTGAGCACATATGATTCCACATCACGCGCAGGTCCCCTCCCTGTGCGGCCCGCGCCGGATGTTCTGATGCATCGCGATGGCGCCGCGAGAGATGAGATGAGATGAGTGACAAATTTTTCAACAAACCATGCGTATTGCAACACAAAACATGTAGTACATCAGACCTTTCAAGACGTAGTATCGCAGAAGCCGTGATGAAACCCGTCTTGTCAGCAGTGAGCACCAGGTCCGCGCAGGACCGCGCGGCGAGGCACGCAAGCACATGGGAACCGCGGGGTCCAAGCTGCACAAGATCAATCGATTGATTGCGGGGACATGAGAATCAGATGCCTGATGCCTGATGCCTGATGCCTGATGATTGATGCAGTCCTATACCCGCCGCTTTTCCACGACAAGGTTGTATTTACCCGTCTTCTCGTCTTCTCCACGGAGCGGCTTATCCGCCTTCCGCCTGCCCCGCCGATTGTCGACCGGCGAGCATACCAGGGTACGACAGATCGCGGCCGGTCATTGCTCATCCCATGTTGGCATCATGCACTGGAATAGGCAGAATTGCCATGACTGGGCCGATTCATTCGGCGTGGTGTTGCATCTGCCACTGGGTATATGAACATTCACGGACCGACCGCGGCTCCTTGTTCAGCAATGGAGAGTCATGCAAAATGTTTCTCCCTAATGGGCGACCACCGCGTCATGGGATGAATGACTATGGCCACGCTTGTTGGGTCCTGGACTCGAGCACAGACGTTGGGTGCTGCGATGAAGGGTGCCTTGGGTTCGGCTAAAGAGTTTGTGTGTGTTTTGTGTGTTTGTGTGTGTGCGTGATGATGTCTGTGCTATCGATGTGGCAAACATGCTCGTCGTCGTCATACCACAACCTCGATGAGCAATAGCGACTGAACATGTCCCGTCCACGACCAGGAACCAGAAAGAAGAAAAAAACGGAATTAGGGAAAAAGAGAAGAAGAATGGCACTCCAGCGCGCGCTGAATGGCAACAAAATCCCCGGACCCAGAATCAAGTCTCTCCTCTTGTACCTCATCAAAAGAAATGTCCAAACCCGCCGTTGTCCCCCCCCCGACATTGAACAAGAAAGTCTAAAACAAGCAGCACTGCGTTCGGACCACTACGTCGCCTGCTCAAGACACCGTGTCCAGCACAGTGAGCACAGTGCTCCACTGCGAAAAGAGCCCTAGCCTCTGTCTCCTTCCCTCCCTGCCTCCCTGCCGCGTCTCCCCCGTAAGCTAAGCCCGCTTTCTCGTAGATCCATCTGCCTTTGATTCTTCCGTCCTGCCCAGTGCCCACCGCCATCCAGAGGACTCGGGAGATCGAACTGCCGACCGATCCGGGGGATCTGTTTTCTCGACGGCCGGCCAGCTGTCACCCCCATGGGACAAGGCACACCGCACCAAGAACAACGGCCTTGCTGTCATGCAGGGATCGGCCTAGATTTTCTAGCTCGCTCGAGTTCACTCAGCTCTCCCTTGGACGTGGGCGCAACAAAAAGAAAGAAAGAAAAAAAGAAAAAAAGAGAGAAAAGAGAATCCAAAAGCAATTCTTTTTCAACAGAATTTGTAGTTTGTACCCTGGTGTACGTACTACTGAACCGGTGTGTCGGGTTTCCTAAGCTGGTGGCAGGAATTTATTTTGGGATATGGTATCTACGCATTTACTTTTTTCTCTTCTCTTCTTTTCTTTTTCTTTCCGTTTTCCTCTCAACCTCTCCCTTTTGCACGCTAGAGCTCTGAGATCGAGATCTGAAAGAAGAGCCAATTCTGTCGGCTGGGCATTTGGTGGAGTAAGTTGTTGAAAAAGAAAAGAAAGAGAAAAGGAAGAAAGGAAGAAAGAAGAAAGGAAGAAAGAAAAAAAGGGAGAAAAAAAGAGGTGGCGCATCGAGAAAGCAAAATATGGCATGGGAGAATTCCATCGAATTCCCATTCTACCACAGATTGCCACGCCTACGACCCATAGAGTCCAGAAAAGAATTCGTGGCCGCTAAAAATGGCCGGTAAAAGTCATGAGTGCAAGCGGGCTGCAGATAATTCCCGAAACTATCTACACCAAAACCTTGTACGGTAAAATGGTCAGAATGGTGCCTGATCCCGAACCCAGCTTAGAAAAGCCGAAAGCCGAAAGCCTTGCTTGGTATCGTTACGAGAATCGAGGAATACGTCCACCGACTATCCTGCTGTTTCCAGATTCGGGATACGGCATACGGACGCGGTGCAGCGCCTATCTGAAAATGAGGGACACTCTGGCCTCAGATTACATTGCTGCTTAGCTGGTATGTATCACAAGAAAGACTGGCGGGCCAAGAGCACCAAGGCCAAGATACAAAGTATCTTGCAATGGTCATGCCAAGACAGAGAAAAAAACCGGGAAAAAATAAAAATAGAAAAAAAAAGAAAGAAAGAAAGAAAGAAACACAAGGAGAAACAAGGAGAGAAACCTGGTGATCACGACTCTGCTAGTATCGACCACCCAAGTAGCGCACTTGCAAAGAAACCACGTCACTGCACAGTGGACCCCGAAGACACCGCGAGGGTAGCCCAAGATTTCAATGACGACAGGTGATGCTAGAAACGAGATCTGGTGTTGCGATTGGAGCCTATCATGCTGCATGTCCTAGTCGTATGCCCGCACATGGCCGAATGCTTTCTTGTTGGCGCGTACCTAGTCTGGTGTTTCACCGATCGTCGTGGGGGAGCAAGGGCCGTGCATGGCAGGCCGCACGAGTGCCGCCAAGAGCGTGGAGTTTTAGCCTCGCTGAATGGCGCAGCAAACCGAAGACTGGCTCCAAGAGGGGTAGAGGATATGGAAAAGGGGGGAGAAAAAAGTAAGAAGAAGAAAAAAAAGGGCTCAGCAAGGAAAAGCATCGAGGTTGTCAAATGTCATGGCAGAGTTGCAAGGTTCAATGCAGCAGCAAGAGAAAAGGCAACAGGAAAAGCAACAGGAAAGCAACAGGAAAGCAGAGGTGGAGACGGTGGCGTCCGCAGTACCACCCCGACGACCCGTACCTGCCTCGAGCTGCGACCTGCGACTCTCCGCGTTTGTTTAAGCACGTAGGCCGCAAAACGCCTTGCTCGGGTTGTGTGTACACATGTTATGAAGTGGGTACACATGTATGCACCAATGCATGCACGTGTACATGCCCACATATCTGCATACAGATGTCTTCAGTCAACGTTGAACTCGGTCTGTGCCCTGAATCAAGGCAACACTGCGCACTGCACTGCGCATTGATGTCGACCTATACCGTCCCAGAGACAAAAACATTCAATGGGGCGACGTGCTTTCCGCAGCAAAGCAGACATGTTGTGTTGCTGCTCTCTCGACCCATCGTCATGCGATCCTGCTTGGCTCTCTGCATTGCATTTGCATTTGCATCTTGATTCTCTACCAGTGTCCCTGCACCGGAGACGACTCCGTGCGGGACTTTGTTGCCTGTGCTCATTTACCTTTTGGTATCTTTTCTGGAGCATTGGTCAAGAGGGCAAATTGTGTTGCTGAGACGGGCAAACATGGCTGTTTTCTCTCTCTCTCTCTCTTCTTTTTTTTTTTTTAAAAAAAAAAATTATAAACCAACCAACTTTAAAAAAGATGGTTTTTTTGGTCCACTCAAACCAGTGTTTGTCGTTTCTTTGTTTCTGTGCTGTGCTTTTGTGGCTTCTTTCCAGCTGACGGCAACCAATAGCAGACTCAACGTACCAACGTACCGTCTCCCTTCCGCTTGTCCTCGAACTTGGCTGACCAATGATGAGGCCAAACCGACAGCCTGGTCGGCTTATCTACTAGCCCCGTCTGCAGGGAAAACCTCTCGCGGGAGAGGAAGCGAAGCGAAACGAAGAAAAGGAAACAAACATGAAGCGGCAGCACTAGGGGAATTGTTGGACCTCACCAGCATGGCAGGACTCTCAGGTGGTCTGTGGTGTCTGAGATTCTCACCTGCCCCACCCTTTCGTTCCTGACTCGCTGGACAGACAGCTGACTGCATGTGGCACTGGGCAGCTGACGTCTCCACCCGCCCACACCCGCCCACACACCTGCCCACACTCCCGCTCAGCTGCGCCCTCTCTCGGCCAAGTGCATGTGGGCGACGACTGAGACATGTGGAAAATCTCAGGGCTAGCTCGAGAGTACATCTTGACTCGGGTCCGGCATTGTCCTCTTTGTTCGGCAGGGGAGCAAGGAAAAGCAAGAATACACCCGCTAGCCACACGCTTCGGCCAAGCCAGGGGCCACAGCATCTGCCAGTGGGGATCGAGGGTCGAGGATCGAGAGTCGAGGACTCGTGGCCGAAGGGCAAGAAGGAGACTCCCCGTCTTGTCTCTTGATAAGTATCAGTCTCGCCACGCTACTTGACGTCTCGGGTTTCCCGACCTTTCTGTCAAGATCTTTGTGTATATTCTCTACTTTTCAACGCCCTTTTTTCTTTTTCTTTTTCGTTTTCTTTTTTTCTTATTCTGTTGCCAAGATAATTTCCCACCGCATACTGTACAGCGACCCAACATCGCATCGGCATATTCCACCGTGTCACACGCGAATAGGGGGGCAAGTCTATTGGCATATCCACTTCCGACCTCGACTCCACCTCCCACAATCACCCGTACGCGACGAGAAAATTCGGGAAAAAAAAAAAAAAAAGAAGCAACGCAATAGCTTTTCTTTTCAATCTGTCCAATCTGCCCGATCTGCCCGATCTGCCCGATCTGCCCGATCTGTTTAATTTCCTTCGACCAATTGCTATCTCTCCGTCTTCTGACGCGGCAATTCTCCTTCGGCAAATAAAATCACCTTCGTGGTCTATATTTTCTTCTTTCCTTCTGCCACCCCTTTCTCCCGGGCAACACACTCGGTCAGACAGCCTTGAAATTGTGTTGCGACGCCACGAATCGGCTATTTTATTGCATCACCCCATGTCTACATGTTCATACTGGGGTTCCACGACTTGAAACGCCGTCTGCATCGTTCGTCACACCTTCTCAGACCTTCGAGTTGTCAGTTATCACAGTCCCAACACCACATGGGATAAACCCGATAAAGCCCCTTTTGGTCAATCAACCTATATCAGTCTGGGAATATCCTTCCCGCGAAAGCTCCCCCACCCCCTTGCTACTGCGTTGCTGCAGGAGAACAAACTTGGAAGTTGGCGATTATACAGGCTCGATTGCCATTCGGTGTCTGGTCGTTTTAAAATCGCGTCGTCGCCCTCTTGCAAGAGTGTATTCGCTTCCAAACGCACCACTTTTTTTTTTTTTGCTGTTTTGCTCCTCCTCATACGACGGCCATGGCTTCTCTCATTCCTCTTGAACTTGGGACGGAGCGCTTCATCACAACAGACAACGGTTACCTACCAGATAACGAGAATATACTCAATCGCTTCCCAAGCGTGCCGTCGAGACCACAGAGTTTGCGCGTATCCATTCAACCTCAATATTCTGCAAACAAGATGCGGCAATCCAAGACCGAGCAGGTCACCAAACATCGCGCCGCGACGCGCACAGATATGGATTGGAAAGCAACGCTCGGTGAAATCAAGAGGGAGTACATGAACAGAAGGTTTCGGCAATGTTCGACGCTGTGCCATGAGGTTCTTGCCCTAGGTGACAAACTTGTAAGTTTACTTTCTACTTCCATTCAATGAAGATTTCACGACGTTTCTTCTTCCCTTCCGCTTGATGCTATTGATCTGTTGTACTCATGCTTGGAAAATAGGACCAGGCACACCCCATTCACCTCGTCTATGTTCGCTTCTATGCCGCGACGGCCCTGGAGATGCAAGCCCGCGCCATGCACCATTCCTCGCCGTCGCGCGCGACTCTCCTCCGACAGGCATACAACCACTACAGCATTGCGTCCGATCTTGCCGGTCAAGCCGATCAGCAGGTCAGCAACCTCGCGTCGCACGCTCGCGTCGACAGCTTTTCATCATCAACCCTTCACTCCCCCACCGGCTCCCACGTCTCCGACTCGACTGTCTCCACCAGAATGTCCTCGCCGACCCCTTCGCTCGGCTCCCGCCGCGACACCTTCAAGCCAACGCCCAAGAAGAAAAAGGTCGCCTTCTGCGATGAGCTCATGACGGAGCCCATCATCCGGCCAGACAGTCCCACGCTCGGGTTCGACGACTGGCTGGGTCGTTCCTCTCCGGAACCCATCCTCCCAGAATCCATCCTCAAGTCGGTCAAGCAGCCGCTGAGACCCATGAGCCCGCCTGTCACCCCCGATTCCCCTCTCCCCACGCCCGACCTGAGCGACACGGGCATGGACGCCGAAGACTCCATGTCGACGACGGATCCCTTCTTCCGCACCCGCTCTGTCCACCGCTTCTGCACCATCCTCAGCAGCCTCCGCCGCCAAATCACATCCCACATGACCACTCTGGACATTGAAATCACAGCCTGCGATATTCCCACCGCACCTGCCCTCACCAACCCCGAGATGCGAGCTCTGGATATCCAGGCCCGTATCGAGCGTCTGCGGGCTTGTGGGTGGAAGCGCCCGCGCTTCAATGTCCAGCGGTATGAGACATTGCGGGAGAATGCCCTGGCGGACATGGCGGAGTGACGTATTTTTTTATGAACTTTTGGCACCCAATTAGCGCATGCTTTTTCCTTTCCCATTTTCGTTTTGTTGTCTTCTTTTGTCCCAAAGCAAGCCATTTCATGTACATCTTTATTCTTCCCTACCTGGAGGACCGTCCCCCTTGAAAAAAAGTATATACCCTTTTTCCATCTTATGGAAACCATGTTTGCCATTCTTTGTATTTTACATTTGTATTTATTTGGGATGTTACGTGAGCAAGCGAACCAGTTCTCTTGTATTTAGCCCTTCGCAGATTCGATGTGATTATAAGAAAAGTACATGGGTTACCTTTTCATCTTGTGGCTTCGATGTGCGAATATTTAGTCTCAGGTGCATGACCTTGGTCAGATGGCATGGCATCGAGCTTGAATGACATGATTTGTCCAGACTGCTGTATGTCGGTCGGGGTTTGGTAGTTGCAGCGTGTTAAGCACTAACACGGCAGCTAAATTCCGGTGTAATTCTCGACTATATTCTTTGTTTTCTTCGATGCAAATGTATTGACAGTAATTGCTTGTTCTATCCCTTTGGTGCCCCGAAGGCTACATTCGTGTATCGATCCACTTCGTCCACGAATAGTAATCTACATCAAAGGTACCTACCGCTCTGTACTAATACATGGTGTAATAGAGGTTCCTATAATGCCTTTAGTACTCTGTAACGCATTTTGTTATAATGTGTTAGGAGGTTATTCAACGTAACACAACATCAACTACCAATGAGCTATGAAAGAAAAGCAGGAGGTACGGGGGTGTAGCCTTCCAAGTTCCGGGCATCAAAGAGAACAGGAGGTTTGAAGTTTTTTAGTTTTTCGTTTCAGTAAAGTTCTTGAATTGCAACATTTCTTTTCTAATAGAGAGTAATACTTTGGTCAATAAGTAGGTCTAAAGTGTTTCTTTTAAGGTAGCTCTTGACTTTATTTTTGATTGAAATGTAGATGCATCGAAAGTACGTAGCTCTTGATTTAATCTTTCTTTTTTATATAGATGTATCGAAAGTAAGCTAGTTCGATGCGTGTGTTTAGAGTTTTGTTTAGTTTTTTTTTCCTACGCTCGTGTAGCTCCTGACTTGGAGTGACGTTAGGATAAATATCCATCCAAGTAGCAGCGTGTCTTGATACGTAGGTTCGAAATTGCGTTTCTCGTCCTGTCTTCTAGCTTAAGATGAGCTTATAATATATATATAAATATTACCAGTGGTAGCTTATTCCGAAGAATAGGTTTGAAATCCGTTTCTTGTGTAGCTCCTCATGTAGATGTAATCAGAATTAGATAGGACTTTTAAAGCGGAAGCTAGTTTTAATTACCTAACTAGTTTACACTTTTCTCATATAAAGCTCTTTACTTGAGGTATTTGCAAATATAGATATATTCGAAGGAATAGCTCTCCTAGGAAATCGGGGCTTTGCCTGCGTTTGCGTCATGAGTGCAAAGCGTAGGGAAGGCGTGAGAAGCACGGATTCCCGCTCCGCCTCTAAGATAGATATTAAAAGGCTGTCTATCAGTCAAGATGAATATTAAGAAAAACTGTTGGGTCCCGCACGTACGCACACCAGGTCACGTGGTGCGGTTACCCACTTCTAAGGTCGCTTGCTAGTGAGCCTTAGCTAGCTTCCTCTTTTTATTATTACACTTCTTTAAATAGAATCTATTTATAGCTATAATAGCTTCTATTTTTACTATTACTTTTCTCTCTTTATATTATATCCTTTATATAAGCTATAATATAGTAGTAATTACTACTTTTTACTAATATAAATTTTTTTTATTTAAATTATTAATTATATTATATTACTAAAAGACTTAATTAAGATTTTTACTTTTATAACCTTTTTATTTTAAATTTTAAAAAAATTATTTAATTAAGCTTCTTACTCCTATACTTATTATTATTAATATTTTAATAATTACTTTATTTAATAATACTAATAAAGCTTCTTACTCTTTATTTATTTTTAATTACTAACTTTAAAAATAATATTAATTAAGTTTCTTTAGTAAAATTAAAGAAAAATAATATTAATTAAAAAACCTTTAATTCCTTTAAGTTTTAAAAAGAGTATTTTTTTTATATTAATAATTCTTAATAATAAAAAAAAAGCTTATATATTTTAAAAAGAAATTTTTTATATACTTTATATTTAATTTAATTTAAATATAATTATTTTTAAAGAATTATTTTACCTTTTCTTTATTTACTTATAAAATATATTATTAATTCTTTTATTTTAATAACTATAATATACTTAATTTTAGAATATAAAAATATACTAAATTTAAATACCTTTAAAACTTTAAAAGCTATTTTATTTTTTTTAAATATATTACTAAAGAGATACTTAAATTTATAATAAATACTATAATTACTTTAATTAATAATACTTCTTTCTTAATAATAAACTTAAGCTTTATAAAATTAGTAAGTAAACTTAATTTTAATAATTAAGTATTAATTATTATTTCTTTTTATTCTTATTTAAGTAAACTTAATTTAAATAACTAAAAATTAATTACTATAAAATTAGTAAGTAAATTTAATTTAAATAATTAAGTATTAATTACTATTTCTTTTTATTTATATTTACCTTATTATAAGCTTTCTTTACTTTAATATTTTAATCTCTTTTTTATAGAAATTATTTTAATAATAAAATATATTTATTTTAAAGCTTATTATAATTTCTACTCTTTACCTTTTTTTTATTTTTCTTTAAAGCTTAGGTTAAAGAAAAAACTTATAATTAATTAATTATTTTTTTTTATCTTTCCTTAAAACTTAAATTAAAAAGGAAGCTTATAATTAATTAGCTTTAAAGGTATTTATTTATAAAGTTTTAAAGTTTAAAAGCCTAAAGCTTATTAATATTTATAATTTTTTTAGTTTCTAAATCCTTTTCTTTATTATTAATAGTTTTTATTTATTTAGTTTTAAAACTAATTTTTTCCTTACTAAACTTATAAGTATTTAACTTATTTTCTCTTTTTTTTATAAGTTTATTTTAAATTTATTAAAAGCTTAAACTATTAATTTTTTTATTTTTTTTAATTCCTTTATTCTTTATTTCTTAAAATATTTCTTTAATACTAATTATTTTAGTTTTTTTAATAAAGTCCTTAAAATATTAATATTTCTTTTTACTTTTACTCTTATATATAACCTAGTTTAGTTACTAAAAAAAGTATACTACTTTTTAAGCTAAGATTAAAAAGCTTTTATTAAGGCCTTTCCTTTCTTTAAGTAAAAAACTATAAAAATACTAGTTTTTTTAATTACTAAGAATACTTTATAGCCCTTTTATAAAATAAAAGAAAGTAACCTATTTATTTAAAGTAACCTTAATTTAAGCTTTAATTTATAATATCTAAACTTAAGTTACTTTATAACTAGTTTTAATACCTATAAAATATAATTTTTATTTAGTTAGCTATAATAAAAACTAATATTAATTAGTTTTTAAACCTTTTACCTTTATTATTAAAAGAATTATTAAAAGTATCCTTAGTTATAATTAAGGTAATATCTATTAAAACTTAATATACTTTAGAAACTTAAATTAAATAAAACCTATATAGTAATTATTCCCCCTTTTTTAAAGTTTCATATATAATTGTTAAAAGTATATAAGCCTTTGTAATTCTAGTTCTAGGGATCCGGATCCCACCTCTCTTTTTTCAACAATAATTACTATTTTTAAATACTTTTTATTAGGTTTTAATTAAAATAATAATAATAAAAGTAATTTATTAAAATTATTACTTTAGCCTAATTATTATTCAAAAAGCTATTAAAATTATTAATTTAATTATAAACTACCTTATACTTTCTTTTTCCCTTTAAAACTAATTAAGTATAATAAGTACTAATTAAGGTTAAGTTACTCTCTTTTTTATAATTTTAAGGTTAACCTTTTAGTCTTTAATTCTATAGATTAACCTATATTAATATATATTAATAAGGTTAAATAATTATGAAGTATCTTTAAATACAAAGCTATTTTAAGGAATATAGTTCTAAGCTTTCTCTTTAAACCTTATTTAAATAGTTATTATTAGTTTATTTTCTTAAACTATATTATAAAAAGTTAACTTTAGTACAATATTAAGCTATAAAAAACTCTACTTTTATAATAGTTTTAGTAAGATTAGAGTTAAATTATATTATAAGTAAATAAGCTTTATTATTTCTTTAATAAAAAAAAATTATTTATTTATAAATATATTAATAAAAAAATCTTATTATACTATAAAGCTAATAGTATAAAAAAAAACCTTACTATATATTAATTAGCTTATAACTCTAACTCTATTTTAGTTATATTAATAAACCTTATATATAAGCCCTTAACTATTAATAATATTTAATAATAATTAATAGCTAAGCACTTTATTATATAATATTAGTAGTAAGCTTAATAATAATAGATTAAAGCTACTATTTAAACTAATTAGTACTTAATAACTTAAAACCTTTATTATAATTTTAGTAGTAATTAATAAGGCTATTATTTAAGTATACCTAACTTAAATTAATTAGTTACCTTCTATTTTTATAGTAACTTTTTAAACTATAGCTATAGGGCTAAAGAAAAGCCTTTACTAACTACTAACTAAGCTTTATACTAAAACTAATATATAAATAAATATAAATTAAGTAATTCTAAGCGTTATTCTAACTAAAAGAATTAGTAATATAAGGGAAATTATAACTATAGAGACTATAAAGACTATTATTATATAACTTACCTTAAGCTTAATAAATATAAAAAGATTTTTTACTATAAACCTTTAAACTAGTTAGTTTAAGCCTATATTACTAAGATAAAGTATAGTTTAAAAATTAAAGAATATAAGGATATCTGTTACGGTCGGTTCCTAGAGGCGGAACCCACCTCACAAAAGGAGGGTTCCGCCGCACATAGCTAGAGAGAATAACTTTAACTATATATACACTTAATTACTTACCTATAACTTAAGTGTTCCTTCTTCTTATAATTTTATAATATACTATACTTATTATATAAGTACCCCTATTTATATATAATATTTAGTATATAATAAGTAGTAGTAATTACTATTTCTTTTATATACTTATTTACTATATAAAAGCTAATAATAAAAACTATAAACCTTATATTAATAATAAAAGAAAACTAGTAAAGTCTACCTATTAGCTTAAATTCTTTAATTATTAGCTTTATTACTAAAAACTAACTATAATAAATCTATTATTTTTAAGCTTTTTATTTAAACTTCCCTAATTTTAAAAATAAAAAAAAACTACTTTTATTATAAAAAGGTATTAAAAACCTTTAAACTCTTACTAAATATTAATATATTAATAGTAATCTTTAAATTTACCTAAAGCCCTTAGCTATTAAAAAACTTATTTACTAAAACCTTATAAATTTCACTATAGTTAATATAAAGTAGAAATTAATAAAAGGTATTATTTATAAAGCTAAGTTAAAATACCTTTTTAAATAAGTAAATCTAGCATTAAAAAATAAAACTATAATACTAAAAAATAGTTTAAAATATATAAAAAATACCTATAATATAAATATATATAATATTCCTAAAGATAAGTTAATAAAAGATATAGTAAGTATAGAAATTAAAAAATTATTAAAGACTTTAAATATTTTATTTTATACTAAAAAAAACTATACTTCTTTATAAAAAAGGAATTATATTAATACTAGCTTTTATTAAAAACCTATCCTAAAAATAAGAATCTATTTTTATTTAACTTTTAATATATTAAATCCCCCTTTAGAAACCCTATTAAATTCTATAGAAATTAATTAAAATAAGGTAATTTCCTATTTACTTAATAGTTAGGAAAAATATATACTTTCTTTATAGGTAATAGGATCCTAGGGATAATAATATAAGCCTAATATATATAATAAATTCTAATAGTTCCATACTAATATATATAATTAGTAAGAGTTTATCCTTAGTAAGATTGATTATAGTAATATAAAGGAAATTAATAAAGCAGTAATTTATATAACTATTATACTAAAGGCTTTTAAACTAGCTAAATCCTATTAGTAAACTATAAAGTAAGCTTAATACCCTTTATTAACCTTAGAATAAGTTTTAACCTTAAATATATAATACCTTATAGTATCTTTTAGGGTAATAGGTATATAAATATAACTAGCCTATATAGTAACTTCTAATACTCTTTATACTAAAACTTCTTAGCTTTAAAGGCACTTAGTTAATAAAGAGTTCTATAAAACTTTATATAACCCCTTACTTTATAATAAGCTACCCTTTAGAAATATTATATACACTTAAAAACTATTATTTATACCTATAGAATAATAACCTAAAAATAAAAACCCTTATAATAATTTAGCTACCTAAGCCTTAAAAATAATAAACTATTTAGTAGAACCTTCTTAAAAACTTAGTAATATTAAATATTTTAACCCTAAAATAAATCTAAATAATATTAATAGTAAAGCTATTAAATATAAAGGTAAATTTAGTATTTTTATAAATATAAACCTTTAAATTTAAATAGTTAGGGATTAATATAGCTATACTAGCCCTAACTACTAAGAATAAATTATATATTAAGTTTAGTATCTTTTTTATAAAGCTATTTATATATAGTACTGCTAGTATCTTAATAATATAAAAAGGGCTATAATATTTTATAATCTTAAGTTAGTATTTACTATAGTTAAGAAAGAATTTAGTATTAAAATTTAAAATACTATTACTTAGCTTAACTAAGCTAAATTTACTAGAAATAATATATTATTTAAAATATCTTTATAGGAATTTATAGTAAAGGTTTTTTTTATACTAAAGCTAATAAGGAATTTACTAACCTTTAGCTTTTTATTTATCTTTACTATAAGCTTTATATAAAGCTTTAATAAATCTACCCCTAATTAATGGAATTTAATTGTTAAAATATATATATTAACTCAATAAAGGGTGAAAGATATAACTTTAAGAACTTTATTTTAAGTAATAAAACCTACTATAAAATAAAGAGAAGTAAGGTCTAAGCCTTTACTTACCTCCTTATAAAGGACCTAGATTTAATAAATAATAATATTAGAAATAATAGAGGTGGGTGCTATAGAGCACAGCTTACTAAGGTAGTGGGCTTAGTGAGCGTGCACGTACAGATCCACTGCTCTGCAGAGATCTCACGAAATATAGAAGCTTTTGCGTTGCTTTTAGCACTGTTTAATTCGCTAAAGAATTTGCAATAATAATATCTAATAAATTATATCTAATATCTGACTTTATAGGTGTGCATGGCTAGTAAGAGTGATTCTAACGGTCTATACAGTCAGTGGCTATAAGGGGGTTTTTTACTTCCTTCCCTTACATACCCACTAACCTTATTAGTAGATCCTAGTCGCTAGCTAGGCTTTATAAGCTACTTTCTATTTTCTATAAAATTTATTTATATAGGAAAATAAAAAAATAAATTTATAGCTATATAAATTAGCTACTAATATACTTACAATTAGTTAACTTAGTAAAAATCAATACATAACACTAAAAAACCAATTTTTAAATATTTATATAGAAAGAAAGCCTAGAATTTAGCAATAAAGAATCTAATTCTAAGACTTTTTATAAATTCCTTCTTATTAAAAAAAACAATAAAAAACACACATTATAGGGTAGCTACCTTCCCTAACTAAGCAGCTATTAGCTAGCTTAGTTATATCCTTTAATCTATTTCTCTATATCTTTATTAGTTACCTTATAAATCTAACCTAAAAACTAGGCCCACCTTATAGCTATTAGTCTAACTACATAACTATTAAAATAGGCAGAAAAGGTTAAAAAGTAAGGATTTGTAGGGACCTCGCAGCTGCGAGCCCACGCACACGTGACCTTCGGTCGGAATTCCGTGGTTGTGCCACCCGCGCGCGCGCGCATGCTTGCCGGCTTGCACTGGCTTATAAAGCCCCCTATAAAGTGCTTCTATTAGCGCTATAATTATAGCACTAATAGTGAGGAATCCCCTATAAATAACCCTGTTATTTTCAACAACTATATTACTTTATTTATAATATTAACTTTTACTTAGTTTCCTAGCTTTAAACTTCTCTATATAAAGCTATAAATATTAAAGTCTATATTAGTATACTATACTATTAATAAGCTAATAAGCAAGCTAAGTAAATAGTTTAAATACTTATTTATAGCCTTTATATAGTTATAAAAGCTAAATTTAATATAAGCACCTAAATAGCAATCCTTTTATATATTACCTTCTATATTAACTCTTTACTTAATACTATAATTAGGTTTTCCCTTTATAAGCTTTACTTTAGTTATAAGCCTTTTTACTTCTTAAACCTAAATATTATAGTATAGAATATAACTATTAAAGAATATAATTAATTATAATAATAATATTACTAGGAAGCTTAGAATACTACTTAATTAGTAATAGTATATATAAAGATTAGCTATAATAATAAATAGCTATTGCCTCTTAATCTATATAAGGATAATTTAGTTTATATTAAATTAGCTAAGAAAGGTTAGAATAGCTATCATTTAAATAACTAAATAAAGATATTTTATTATAAGGTTAGTCCCTTTTTTATTTTAAAAAAAATAAGTAATCTCTATTATAAAATTATATTACTTTTATACCTAAAATAGCGCCTAGAAATAAGTATTAAATACCTTAAACTAGTAGTAGCTAGAACTTATATTACCTTACTATTAGGTAGTCTTTATTATAAAGATATAAAAAGATTTATTATTAATTATATTTTAAAGGTTTATAAATATTATAACTATTATTAATTTAAGGTTTAATAGCTAGAATATTTAAATAATTATAATAGCTAGGAATTAAAGGCTACCCTAAGAGAGAATGTTTTTAATCTACTAAAGAAATACCTTTTTAAATATAATACCTAGTTTAATTAGTATATTATAACCTCTATTTTTCTATTATAACTTAAGTAGTAAGAATAGAACCTATATACCTTATATTTTTTTAGTAAATTAAAATATCTTTATTTTACTAGCCTTACTTTAATAGCTAGCTATTTAATAAACTACTAACTACCTAAACTAATAAATTATTTATATTTTTACCTTTCTCTTACCTTACCTTCTCCTTTTTATATAAATTTATTTTTACTCTCTTTTTCTTTATTTATACCTTTTTATACTTTAATTATTTTTCTTTTAACCCCTTTCTTCTTTATATAATATTACTATAACCTATCTTAAAAAATTAATTATATTTTATTATAAATAATTAAATAATTAAAGCTATTTAATAAAACTTATTCCTTTATAAATATTAGTTATTAAACCCTTAATTTAATTTAAAAAAAGTTTTAAAAGCCCTTTAACTACCTATTCTTTAATATACCTATATAAAGTAATTTAAGTCTATATAAAATAATAATAATAAATAGTTAGTGCTTAATTAAATTATCTTTATATTAAATAAATTAGTTAATTTTTAGTTTATTTTTAGTATTATATAGCTTAATAGTTAAAAGTTAATCTATACCTTAAACCTAAATTATTAATTTATAACTACTAACTATATATTTTAGATATCTATATCTCTATTAATATTAAATTCTATTTTATTTACCTTTTTTTACTTTTTATAACCTATTAAGGTAGTTATTATAAAGATAGCTACCTTATTTTTAGTTTTACCTTCTTAAAAAAACTAAATATATAAAATAGAATTATTTATTTTAATTAATTAAAAAGTTTTATATTTTAATTTAACAACTAAAGATACTCTTTAAAATAACTTTAAGCCTTTTTTTATAATATTAAAACTAAATAATAAACATAAAGTTACTAACCTTTTTTTTTATAAATTACCTTTAATTAAATTAAATAAATAAAATTACTCTTAGCTTTAATTTAAAGTAAGGCTTTAAAGAAAATAATACTTCTTTAAAGTAATTATATTATTAGAGGCTACTACCTAAACTATTTATATTACTTTAGGTATTATTAAGTACTAAGACTTTATACCTATATTAATATTATTATTAAAGATTATATCCTTAAGTATTTAGTATTTACCTTTTATTCCCTAAATAGCTCTAAAATAAGTTAAATAATAAATATCCTTATTTTACTGTTAAATAATAAAGCTACTATAAAATTATTTAATATTTAAATATAAGTTAACTTATTATTTTTATAGCTTTTTTATTTTAACTAACTATTCTTTTATTTAAAAAAAGAACTTAGTTTTATATATGTTTAGATATTAATAATATCCTTAAATAGCTAAGTAAAGCTATAATTAATATTATAAATACTAAATACCTTTTAGCTATTTATAATAAAGTAACTTATATTAATATAAAAATCCTTACTATTATTATTATTATTTATAAGGATAGAACCTTTTAAAATAAATAGCTTTAAAACTATTAAAATATTATTAAGTAACTACTTTTACTATTTTTTTTTTATATTATAATTCTTAATTAAAAGATTTTAAGTTATAATTTTCTATATTAATTTCTATACTTAATAATTAAAATATAAATTATACCTTATTTTTTTATAATAAAGAAGATATTATTACCTTTTTTATAGTAATTAAAAATAGTAATAAATTAAAGAATTTTAATTATAAATTTTATTTAATAAATAGAATTAATTATTTAAACTATTTTACTTCTAGGGTTTTTACCTTTATATTTTATAATTAATCTTATATTACTTAGGTTTTTAGCACTAAAAATATTTCTTATTAGTAATTTATTTTATAAATTACTTATATTAAAACTTTCCTAAAAGCTTATATTATTTTAATTAAAGAAATAAAATAACTTACTTCCCTTAATAATATAAATATTTATAGTATTATAGCTAATAACTAAACTACTTAGTTTTTAATTCATATTTCTTTTAACCTAGCTATATAATAACTTTTACTAAATCTAAATAAACTAATTAAAATAATATTTAAGCTTACTTATTACTTTTATATCTTACTAAAACTAACTAATAATAATACTTTATAATAAAAAATTGCTTATAAATTAATAAACTAACTAATAATAGCTAAGTAAAGAGTAACTACTAAAGTTAGGGAACTTTAAATATAGTATAAAAATTAGGTTTATAAGAATTAAATATTTAATATATTTAATAATAATAGTTATTAAAAAATTAAAAATAACTTAAATAATATATTTTTCTTTAATAATAAGAAATATTTTTATAAGATGTTTAATAAAAATACTATCTTTATTCTTAAATCTTTTATTTTCCTTTATATATTTAATATAAAAAAGGTAACTTATAAAGAATTAACTAATAAAGATATTATTACTTACTATATTTTAAATAAAGCTAAAAAATACTTTAAAGATACTAAAAAAATAGAAATTATATATATAGCTAGAATTTAATTAATATTTAATATTAGAAATCTAGTACCCTTTACCCTAAAAGTAGGAAATTTTACTACTAAATAGTTAGCTTTTTATATAATATAATCTTAATATACTAAACCTATACTTAATTTTTTCTTTTTAGCTTAAAAACTTAAATAATAAAGCTAGTCTATACCTTTTTTAGCCTCTTTTATTAAGATTAATATTATAAAAATAGTAGAAATTTCTAAATAAAGGGAGTTTTATTATAAGCTAGTAAACATTCCCCTTATTTATAGTTATATTTAGTATTTTATAAATAAAAATATAGCTAAGGTAAAAGTAAATATTATTTATTATATAAATAACTTAAAGGAATTATTATATTAATTTACTTAGTTTTAGTAGATTCCCTTTATATACTTATATTTTCGTACTATATTTTATCTTAATTTTTATATAGCTTTTCTTAGTTTATTAGTAGCTATATTTTTTAGGATATTTTTTATATCTAAAATAGAGCATTTATAGGCCCTTTAGTATTATAAAGGTAGCGTTACCTTTTTATATAGTATTTTAAAAGCTAGTAAAATAATATTTATAATAAAATTAGCTTATATTATTTTAAATAGTATTTATCTTTTAAATGAACTACTATCTTAAAAATATTATAATAAAGGTATAACTAGATTTACCTTAGTTAATATATATTATACTTAGAATATTAATAAGAATTAAAATAAAGATTATAATACTTCTTTCTTTATTAATAAACTCTAAACTAAATTTATTTTTATTAAAGCTTAAAATATATAGCTAAATAATACTTTTATAAAATAAATAATAACTTATTATAATAAAGTTATTTAAGTATATAGTTATAATATAGAAATATAATATATATTTAATGCTTTTATTTTAATACTTTAACTTAAAGAAAATAAATTTAACTTGAGGTTTTAAAAAAGTTATTAAGAATTCTTTAATATAGTATATACTATATAATTAAATAATTATAACCTTAGCCTTACCCTTTTTTTATTATTAATATATATATAATAAATTACTATATTTAACTTTAATAAATAGTCTTTAATTTTAAAAAGTATTTAAGTATAAAAGGTAGAACTTTATATATTTTATATTAATAAGATAAAATATATAGTATAAGCTTAAGACTATATAATAAAAATAATAAATAAGGTTATTACTATTTTCTATACCTTTATAGTAATAAAAGAAATTATAAATTATTATTCTTTATAGTACCTTAGTTTAGTAATTAGTAATAAAGCTAGTTATATAATAAAGGTATTATTTCTTATACTAACTTTAGCTTAGCTTAAGATAGCTATTATTTTTATAGAAAACCCTTATTAATTTAGCTTAGTATTTAATATATACTAAAGAAATATTGATATTATTATAAAACTAAAAAATAACTAACTTATTTATAAAGATATATTTAAGCTATAATATATATATAGCTTTTTTACTTAAG